>OY992540.1:36966459-37274224 GCA_963921195.1 Pegoplata infirma | reverse complement strand
GGAAATAATCAGCCGTATAAAATCAAATAAGATGATAAGCATTATATAAGGAAGTTAGTTTTTGTCGCTCTGGACTAATCGCAGCTATTCAATGATTACACTAGTTTAGAGAGATTTTGATCCACGATATTTTGTATTTAGTATTTTCCATTTAAAATCTCGCACTGAATCCGAAAATGGTGTTAAAAAGTTTAAAAGTAACACAGTTTTTAAGAATTTTGATTAATTTTTTTTAAAAAACAAAAATTGTTTTCTTCGACCTTTAAAATATTACATTTTGAGTAGGTTTATTCTAGCTCGAGGTCATTATTTCCTTTACTAATTAAAAATATTATATTCTCACAGAATAATTTTCAAGAAAATTATTTTTCTGTTTTAAATTTATTTTTGTTGGTCATTTTTTTTATGCAAGACTTATTCGACACGTGTTTCGGGATCTGTCAGATCCCATTGTCAAGATTATTTTGCAAAAATAAAAAACCAAATTCTGTATTTATAAGGAATTCGGCAATATGTTAAAAACTGTTTTGAGTAGGTTTATTCTAGCTCGAGGTCATTATTTCCTTTACTAATTAAAAATATGATATTCTCATAAAATAATTTTCAAGAAAATAATTTTTCTGTTTTAAATTTTATTTATGTTGATAATTTTTTGCAAGACTTAATCGACATGTGTTTCGGGATCTGTCAGATCCCATTGTCAAGACTATTTAGCAAAAATAAAAACCCTATACTACAAGTAGCAAAGGGTCTTTAATGACAATCGTTAATGATCAAAATAAAATATTAACACATATTCGACTCTACTCTCATTGGGATGGAACAATTTTCGTCTTCTAATTCCCAATGAGAGTAGAGTCGAATATGTATAAATACTTTAGTTTGATCATTAACGATTGTCATTAAAGACCCTTTGCTACTTGTAGTATAGGGTTTTTATTTTTGCTAAATAGTCTTGACAATGGGATCTGACAGATCCCGAAACACATGTCGATTAAGTCTTGCAAAAAATTATCAACATAAATAAAATTTAAAACAGAAAAATTATTTTCTTGAAAATTATTTTATGAGAATATCATATTTTTAATTAGTAAAGGAAATAATGACCTCGAGCTAGAATAAACCTACTCAAAACAGTTTTTAACATATTGCCGAATTCCTTATAAATACAGAATTTGGGTTTTTATTTTTGCAAAATAATCTTGACAATGGGATCTGACAGATCCCGAAACACGTGTCGAATAAGTCTTGCAAAAAATTATCAACATAAATAAAATTTAAAACAGAAAAATTATTTTCTTGAAAATTATTTTATGAGAATATCATATTTTTAATTAGTAAAGGAAATAATGACTTCGAGCTTGAAAAAACCTACTCAAAACAGTTTTTAAGATATTGCCGAATTCCTTATAAATAGAGAATTTGTTAATGTGATTATTGCCTTAGAGTCTATTCTTCGATAAATCGACCATTTCACTCACCCTTCTTTAAGCAAGTTTGGGTTGTGTTAAAATTGTGACAAAAACTGGTTATGGCATTTTACTTCTTATTATTTTGAACTTTAAAAATCGTTAACACGATCCTGTTTTTGAGTTATTGCTAAATAATTACACAGTAGCGCGTCCCGAATTCTATTTTTTTTAGCTTGCTCCCTCAAACGATAGGTATTTATGACCCTTTTACGGGAAAAATAACAAAAAAAGTTTTGGACAAAAAACCAGTTGGCTACCAGCGGCTAAAGATTGCAATCTCAGTGCATTTTGAAAAAAAAAAATTTTTTTTGTTTTTTAAAAAATTGATGCCAAAAGTTGCGCAATATAGAGTACATTCCAGGAAAAATATTAATAAAATTTCCATGGAGTAATTTTGGTGCAGCGTTGCATCTCAAAGATGAAAAAGTGAACTTAATTTTTACTTTTTCTTTCTTTTAAGCTTAATTAGTCTCAAAATCTACTTTGACACAGTTTTAACGAATGTGCTCTATTTTGCGCAACTTTTGAGACCGATGTAGCTTAAAAGAAAAAATAAAAAAATTTTAAGTACACACTTTTCATCTTAAAATGCAACGGTGCACCAAAATTACTCCATGGAAATTTTATTTATATTTTTCCCAGAATGTACTCTATATTGCGCAACTTTTGGCATCAATTTAAAAAAAAACAAAAAAAAAAATTTTTTTCAAAATGCACTGAGATTGCAATCTTTAGCCGCTGGTAGCCAACTGGTTTTTTGTCCAAAACTTTTTTTGTTATTTTTCCCGTAAAAGGGTCCTAAGTCCCCATCTTTTGGAGGGGCAAGCATTTTCAAATTCGAATAAAAGCCGAATTCGGGACGCGCTATTACACAGTGAAATATCCAACTGATTCTTATAGATTTTGCTCTCCTGAATCCAAATCTGGCATCTAATTTTTTCTAGCACGTTACGTTTTTGGGATATTCGCTGTTAAAAAGTCAAAAAACCAGTAATTTCGTACTTTTGGGGGTCTTCTGTTATGTTTCTTCCAACAAATAGGACTTAATATTATATAAATTTAACCTCCTGATTCCAAAACTGTAATCCAAATTTTTCTAGCATGCTCTAAAACGGAACATGCTAGAAAAACTTGGATTGCAGTTTTGGAATCAGGAGGTCCATTTTATATAAAATCAAGTCCTATTTTTGAAAAAAAAAAACCTGTAGCAGTAGGTGCTAGAAAAAATTCGATGGCAGATTTGGATTCAGTCGCAGATTCTGAAACATTTTTTGTATAGAAAAAGTTACAGATTTCTTCGTATGGAAAAAGTCTCAAATTCTGAGATATAATTTAAAAGCGTCATATTTTTCATATAAAAAAGAGGTTCCTTAGGCATTTTTGGCAAGGTTGGCAATCGATACCCACCCAGAATAACGGTATTTGGCTATTGTACAGCAACCAATAAAGATATGAACATTTTTAAAAGCTTTTATGAAAGTAGATGAAATTTCTAGTATTTTTGATTTGTTACTTCGTGTTTGTACCGGTTGCTTTTCGAAATATACGCCAATACCTTTATAATACCATTTGAAACGGTATTTTAAAGGTATTGGCCTATATAACGAAAATGAACCGGTACAAACACGAAGTAACACATCCTAAATACTGGAAATTTCATCTACTTTTATAAAAGCTCTTAAAAATGTCCATATCTTTATTGATTGCTGTACAATAGCCAAATACCGTTATTTTGGGTGCGTATCGATTGCCAACCTTGATTTTTGGTATAAAAAAAATCTAAGATTCTGAGACATTTTTCGTATACACTCAAAGTAATACATTAGTAGATTTACTATTTTTTTTTTTGCTCATGCTAGTAAGCTAACCTTTAGCAAATTTTTAGTTGAGATTAGCATATTAGCAAAAATATCTTGTAAAAAGTTAGCATTCCCGAAAGTTTTAAAATGCTCATATCTCGGTAAATACTGCCGACACAACAAAAAGTCCAAAAGTATTTTTGTAGCTCTCAACATGTCGAACAATACCACAAATTACCAAATGCTCTCCGAGTAATATTCTTGAAGCTATCGAGTTTTTTAATTCTCAAAACCCCAGTGGTCCCCTAAAATCACGTATCTCAAAAACTAAGCAATTTTTACGACGATTTTTAAGGAACCCAACTAGGTCTAGGCCCATCGGGGTTTGGACCTGTCGGGTTTGAACACAATGGGGTCCCCAAATGTGAATGAACTAACAAGGAAGGTCTTTTACAGGACAATCACCGTTTGTCCTGAAACTTGAAAATGGGAATCGGGGTGGAAAAATAAGAGTTACCTGTTTTCTTTTTAGCTGCCTAATCTCAAATTTAAAAAAAAATGTCCACCTTATCAAAAAATAAGGGCTTTCGGGGAAATCCGCATAAAAGCCGAACTAGCAGGAATTTCGCCAAACGAAAAATACGGGTCAGCTTAATTTTGATGGAGATTATTATATATATGATTTTGGCGATCGTACGTATATATGTATATCTCCATATAAAACACCCCAACGATTACATATTTTTAATAATAACGAACTTAACGAAGCCGAATTTGGACACGACCTATACACTATTGGATAGATAGGCCTTTAAAAAACCTTTAGACCTGTATAAAATGTTGATATAGTTTCTTTTGAAGAAATGAGAAAAATCCTCAAAAACGAAAAAAATCCCGTTTTTCCCTCTCTCCTTTGACCCGCTAAAAGTGAGATTGAACAGCTATAAAAAAACAGGTAACTCTTATTTTGCTCCCCTCTTTCCTATATGCAAGTTTCAGGACAATCGGTGGTTGCCCTGTGAAAGACCTTCCTTGTAAGTGGAGGATATAAAAAGTAGTTAAAACGCTGATTTTGAATAAAAATTTGCTAAAAAGCCAGTTAACTCGACTTACAAAAAAAATTGTTAACTTTACAGTTTTATTTTTTTGAGTGAAGCCAATATTTTTCGTAACAAAATTTTAAAGTTCAAAGAATTTTTCTATTAAAAAAATTTTCAGATTTCCCATAAAAAAAAATCTTTGGAAGAATTCAGATTCTGTTATATTATTCCTGAAAAAATCTACGATTTAAATAAAAAGTCGAAAAAGGTGCCGATTCTAAAACATATTTTTATTTTGTATAAGAAAGGCTCAGATTCTAAGACATTTTCCGTATCGAAAAAGTAGCAGATTTTAAGACACTTAGACACTGTAGAAGTTGTGGGGAAGTGTAGGAGGAGGAGTCAGTGAAGCACTTGTTGAGCGAATGAATTTTGTATATAAGAAGGGAGTAGAGAAACAACTTTAGGGGAATCACAATTGGCCTTATGGCCTCCGAGTGAATTCGCCAAATTGGCGAAAACCCATTAACCCTAACCTAAGAATTCGACAAATTGGGGCACGCCCATCCATCCTAACCTATGACACTTTCCGTAAAGAAAAATTCTCAGATTCTAAGACATTTTCCGTTCAGAAAAAGTCTCAGATTCTAAAGCATTTTTCGTATAGAAAAGGTCTCAGATTCTAAAATATTTTCTTAAGGAAAAATTCTCAGATTTTGAAACATTTTTCGTATAAAAAGAGTCGCGGACTTTGAGACATTTTTTTTGTGTAGAAAAAGTCTCAGATTCTGAGACATTTTTTGTATACACAAAGCTCAGATTCTGAGGCATTTTTCGTATAGAGACCTTTTAAGTTTTTAAAAAAAGGCCCAGATTTTTAAACATTTTTCGTATAGAAAAAGTTTACGATTCTGAAATATTTTTTTTATAGAAACAGTCTCAGATTCTAAAACATTTTTCCTATAGAAAATGTCTCAGATTGTGAGGTATTTTTCGTATAGAAAAAGTATCAGACTCTGAGGCATTTTTCGTATAGAAAACAATTTTATTATAGAAAAATTTTCAGATTCTGAGAAATTTTTCGTGTAAAAAAAGTCACCGAATTTGTGACATTTTCTTGTATAGAAAAAGTATCAGATTCTGAGACATTTTTCGTAAAAAAAACGTTTCAGAATTTTTCATATAGATAAATTCTTAGAATCTGAGACATTTTTCATTTGGAAAAAGTCTCAGACTGTGGACATTTTTCGTATAGAAAAAGTCTTAGATTCTGAGACATTTTTCTATAGAAAGTCTCAGATTCTGAGACATTTTTTGTATAGAAAAAGTCTCAGAATTTGAGACATTTTTCGAACATACAAAAAAAACCCTTATCAAATAACTATAAATTTTACAAATTTCCGAGGTAATTTTACAAAAAAACTAGAAAATTCTCGAGAATTCCTTCTTAGTTTTATTGCGTTAAAAAAGTTGTAAATTTACAATTTTTTTAATAAAAAGGTTGTAAAATTACAAAAAATCTCGTAATTTTTTCTAGGAACTCTCGTAAAATAGGAAGTAGCAAAAAATCTAGTAAAGCCACGAAAAATCCTTGTAAATTTTATCGCATCAAAAAAGTTGTAATATACAATTTTATTGCTAAAAGTCTTGTAAAATTACAAAATGATTGATAAAAAGCTTGTAAAATTACTAGGAGGTAAAAAATAAAGCTAACAAGCTTTTCTTATCATTTTACAAGGTTTTTTTAGTGTATAGAAAAAGTCTCTGATTCTGAGACATTTTCCGTTTAAAAAAAGTCGCAGGTTCTGAAACATTTTTTGTAAAGGAAAAGTCTTATATTTTGAGAATTTATTTGTGTAGAAAAAGTCTCAGATTCTGAGACATTTTTCGTTTTAAAAAAGTGTAGAGATTTTAGAGGCCCTTCACCCCTTTACCGCCAACTTTGCTCCTATTAGAAACCATTTCAATATTTTTAAAAATTTTGGAAAAAAAGTTCTTAAAGTTTTTTCTGCTCGTGTTTTAATAATTTTGTTTTATATTTTGCAACATTTATAAATAGGGATGAGATTTTCATGCACTAAAAAATCGAAAATATGCGCTTAAAATATGCACTAAAAAATTCAAAATATGCACTAAAAAACCTTAAAATATGCACTAAAAAATAAAATGTGTACAAAAAAAGTAAAAAATAACGCCGGGTTCAAACAGTAACATTTTAAACTTTATATCAACAAGATTTTTTAAGAAATTAAGAAAATCTATACAAAAATTAAGAAGAAAGAAAAACAGTTTTTCTTATTTTCAAAAAAAAAAAATAAATTTAAAATAGTTTTTGAAACAAATAAATTTCAATTTGTGTTTTTGCTCATTTATGCCACAATACGCAAAAATATGCACTTAAAAGTTTCAAATATGCACAAAATATGCTTTTAAAATCAAAATATGCAAAAATATGCATTTTCACCAAAATATGCCAAAATATGCAAAAACAAATCGATGTCATTTTAACGCAAATTTCTTGATTCGGAAAGATAATTGATCGATATTGTTTTTAGACTATCCACAAAAAACATGCATTTGCATGGAAATCTAATCCCTATTTATAAATAATAAATAATAATAATTAAAGGACTTGAATTGCAAATAGACTTAATCGAAATATTTAAAAAACACAACAAATGTCATAAGAATATTGTAAATTTATTTAAAGAAATAAATATATTTACGAACCTAAAAAAACCGGTTTCCGGTTTCGGTTTTAGCAAAAAAACCGGATAAACCGGTTTTTTGGTTCTTATTCTTCAGGTTAAAAATAAAGTAAACTACATAAAATTTTTACAAAAAAGTCAAAGCCCAATAAACCCAAAATCAAAGTGATAGCGAAAATAGTATCATCAGTATGACACCATTTACGATATCCCATTTAATAAAATTTTGCTACCATTCCAAAGTTTTAGTGATTTTACTACCACCCAATTTCGCTGGAAACTTCGACAGCGAAAATGATTTCGTAATTTCCTACCGAAACGATATGGTTATCGCTAGGAATAACGATGGTTTTTCCATAAAATCTGAAATAAGGCGGTATTACTACATATCGTTATGACAGGATTTTCGATAGCGAAAACGATATCATGTTTTATTGGTACACTTTATAATGAAAAACTACTGTTTTGTATAATATGTGACTTGTAGGTAATATTGCTTCGATATTTCAACAATATTGTTTGGTTTATTGGAAGTAACAAATAAATTTAAATCCTTTGCAATTGAGAGATGAAATCCGTAGAGATTTTTTTTTTTTTTTCAAAATCTGTTTTTATTGAATTGTTTAAAGAACACAATTACTTATAAATTCAGGCATCTGTCCTAACATATTCATTTGAGCTGATTTAGCCAATTCCGATTTCAACAATTTCAAAAAGTTACGTAAAAAAAATGCTTTGCCATAGCACTCCAAGGTGCCAAATTTAAAAAAAATAGATATTGATTTCATTATTAGGGAAAGAGATTGACCTCCGGAACTTGGTGTTATATTGATATTGACATACCAACATATAGACAAACTGATTATGGTAGTACCGCTAAGTTATGTTAGTGTTTCAAAAAAACATTGTAAAGTCAATACATATTTTAACCCATTATATTATAACTTTTTATAAAAACCGGTTAACCGACACAGAAAAAGGTTTCTCGAATATTCGAAATTCAAAACTATTCGAAACCGGTCGAGGTTCTAAAAATGAAAAAACCGGTTAACCGGTTTTCGGTTTCGGGTTTGAATACTCTAGTACAGCGGTTACCAACCTATGGTACGCGTACCACTAGGGGGTACGCGAAACTGTCCGCGGGGGTACGCCAAATTTTAATAATTTGGACATTCGTTTTAGATTAACCTTTCAATGCTGGTTCCGCATCTGGCTTCCAAAGTTTTCCATAACGTCAGGATTTTAAGAAAGATGAGGTCAAAGTTCACATAAAGGTATTTTTTTGCAATTTAGAGAGCATTTTTTGCAATATTTTAGGATGATATTTTGAGATCTGGCCATTTTTTTGATTAACCTTTCGATAGTGATTCCGAATTTGGTTCAGAATGCCCTTTCATTGAATATACGAGGGTGTTTCATTCGAAAAGTCACGGAATTATTTATCTGCCCTCGTACTAAAAAAAAAACATTTAAAAAAAATTAAAAATAGTATATTTCCGCCCCCTGTGATGGGTTTTCGGAACTTTTTTAAGAGTTCAAAAAACGTCCGTAGCTTTAATTTTGTATGTGCAATCGACTGGTGAAATCAGATTTGCAAATATTTTCAACCGTTTTTGCTCTGCAGAAAAATCAGCTCAAAATCCGTGTTTCCAGATGCATTGAACGACCCCAAGGAGTGAACATTTTTCCAAAAAAATACAACTATTGTTTTGATCTCCCCTAAATCCTTCTAAAAAATGATAATACCCGCTGATCATTTATTTATTTAATTTAATAAAAAAAGATTACTCTAATATTTATATGTAAAGTTTTTTAACGAAAACAAAAAACTCGTTAGGGGGTACGCGGCTGATAAAATTTCAAATTAGGGGTACGCGAGCCATAAAGGTTGGTAACCGCTGCTCTAGTACAAACTGAAATTCCATTTTTTTTTTTTTTTTAATTTTACAAAATTTATTTTTTTTTTTCTCACAAAAAAAAACTCAAGAACCTGCTGTAATGAAAAAGAAAATGTTATCTTAAAAAAAATATCATATCAATGATATTTATACGTTCATTTGCCCCCTCTTAATATACTCCCGCTGTTATTTTAATTCAAAGTATTCTTTGAAAGCAGCTTTTGTCATTAAATGTGTCAAACATTTGTTATTTAGGAACACATTTAGCTTATTCCCAAAGGACTAAAATATGCCTATATATTTTATGCACACAACAAAAAAAATACTTTAGTGTCCACCTTGTTACCAACACCGTAGATTTAATAATATTTCTTTTTTATTTACAATGAAATTTTTCCAAAAAAAATACGAAAAAAAATATGTTAATACTGTCTCACTCCCTTAAAAGATAAAAAATAAAAATTATAAATAGATGCTTATTTTTCTTGTATTTTGTAACAACATTTAAGTATTATTGTTATATTTTTTCCTGCTTTTATTTTATTTTGGTAACCAAGTGTCTGGCTTTAAAATCTCTAACGTGTGATTGTAACGATGTCACTCTCCCAGTGTCTTTTTTTTATCCAATTATGAATATAAAAATTGGAAAAATCACAAACAAACGCGAAAAAAAATTATAATGGAAAAAAAATTATTTCGACTTATATATATTTAAACGACTCTCTCTCTGTCCACCTCTAACGACAAAATCTCATTATATTTTCATTTTGGCCAACAAAAAAAATAAATAAAAACAAGTAAGAAAATTTTAGTCGATCGAGACCGATTATATAATACTCTACACCAGAGTTTCCCGGAAAAGGGGTCCCGATTTCAAACATGGATCTATCTTTTGTCAGATCTTTAATAAGTGTAAAAAACACTCACAAACCAAATTTGAGTGAAAAAGGATTTTATTTGTTTCCAATAAAACGGTTTAACTAAATATCGGGCGAATTTTTATATGGGTCCAAAAATTGTCCGATTATAACAACATTTGATATGGTAATAAAAGTACGCCTTAAACCCACACAAACAAAATTTTAATCAAATATTTTCTACTTTCGTGAAATTTTAGAGATTTTTAGAAAGCGGTTTGTATGGGGGCTTCAAGAAGAACTCGTCCGACTCCTTTAAAATTTAGAATGATAATTATTGACTAAAAAACACGCTTACCTGACAAATTTCGAAATGATATCTATTATAATACGGTTATTAGAGTCATTTGAGCCAAAATTAAAGCGGAACTTTGTATGGGAGCTAGGTCTTAACATGGACCGATTTTTATACCCTCCACTCTAGCGATAGAGGGTATATATAAGTTTGTCATTCCGTTTAAAACACCTCGAAATATTGGTCTAGGACCACATAAAGTATACATATTCATGATCCTCGATCGATTTTAAGACGATCTAGCGATGTCCGTCCGTCAGTCCGTCTGTCTGTTGAAAACACGCTAACTTTTGAAAGACTTTACGGAGGCTCCTGAAGTTTGGCTTATATGTTGATCATTTACCTGGTCAGGTTGGTATTGAAACCCAGCGAAATCGGTCAAGTGGTTCATAAGTTATAAGCAAATGAGTGAAATTCGGCAGGGGTTTTTCGCGAATTTACGAGATAAAACACACGGTAACTTTCGAACGACAATTCTGAGGATACTGAAGTGTGACATATATATTTAATGTTCCTCTAGTCTGGTTCCTTTTAAATTTTAGCCAAATCGGTCCAGTGGTTCAAAAGTTATAAGCAAAACCCTGAATTTCAGATTGGGGTCACATAAAATTCTCGTGTAGAAAAAAACCCGAGCTTTAAAAAAACAAATTTTAAAAACATTGGTAAACCACAAAATTACTTTACAAAGATTTTTTGTCACTCAAAAATATTTTTACACTAAAAAAAATGACACTCGAAAAAATTTTACACTCAAAAAAAAATTAATAGTTTTTCTTTTTTTTACGAAAATGGCAAAAAAAAAGTTTTTTACTCAAAATAAAATATTTCTTATGAAAATTGTTAATTTTTTTCACGTTAAAAAAATTACTATCCTTTAAAAAAGGGCATTGTGGAGGGTATTCACAGATTCGACCAAGTCGAATTTAGCTTTTCTACTTGTTTCTAATTTCAATAGACTTCGTCCTTAGGCTAAACTAAGCTGAAGATTTCAGCCAAATCTATTGATAATTGCGACCTGTATCGTGTTTACAAAATTAAGATGGAAGGACTGATGGACACGCTAAAAAAAATGACTAAAAAATGCGTAAAACTAACTAAATTCAAGGAAAATTGATTATTATTTAGCTCCATTGCCATGTTTTCCTTCTTTTAAGTTCATATTTTTCTTAAAAATACGGAAATAAAAAAATTTGTAATATTATGCCAATTTCAGGACCCATTGGGTTCTGACGTTAGTTTCAAACCCCGATGGGCCCAGACCCAATTGGATTCCTTAAAAATCGTCATTTTGATCCAAAATTTTAGTCCGTTTCGCTCTACCTTGCTTAGTTTTTGATATATTTGCATTCAGAGAACCACTGGGGTCTTGAAAATTTTAAAATCTCGATAATTTTAAAACATATACTCGGATAGCTTTTGGGTATTTGGTGAACTTGTTCTACGTGTTAGGAGCTACACAAATGCATTTTGTTGTATTGGCAATATTCAGGTATGACCATTTTAAAATTTTCGGGAATTCCAACTTTTTTATATCCAAAGTTAGGACTAGAGATGGGCACATGAGCAGATTAGAGCATGATTCACGTGATTCACGAGTGATCACGTGAGTGAGTGTGCGTGAGTAAGATTTTTGCGTGAGTGAGTGTGCGTGAGTCGATTTTTTGCGTGAGTTTGCGTGATTTATTTTCTCTTCATATTTCCTTTCATACCGAAAAAAGCAACAAAAAAGTTGTAAAATTTGGCGTTTCGTCCCAAAAAAGCAAAAAAAAATGTAAAATTTCGCTGAACTTTAAATTTTGATGAAAATTTTGACAGGTTTTTGAAGTTAAAGTTTTTGAATTTTTTTTGTATAAATAAGAGTTTTGTGAGTGTGAGTCAACGTGAGTGTGAGTGAAGCTTGCGTGAGTGCACGTGAGTGTGAGTTGTATTAAATTTAATCACGTGATTGTGAGTGAGTGTGAGTAAAAAAAATATCCTCGTGAGTGAGTTTGCGTGATTCAAAAATTCCTGTCGTGAGCGTGAGTGAGTGTGAGTCAAAAATCACTCACGCGCCCATCTCTAGTTAGGACCCATTGGGGTCCACACATGTGAAGAGCGAAACTATGGAAATCCAAAGAACCAAAAATGGCCTCCATTATGCTCTATCTGGCTTAGTTTTCGAGATATCGCCATTTTAAGGTTTTTGAAAAAATAAATGTCCCCAAGTTGTAAAAATTTTACCAAAATAGTGTAAAAAACTTCCTGAAATCTATGAAGATTAACTAATTGGTAGAAAATTACGTCCTAAAATTAGAGAAGAGGAATATGACTTAAAAATAAAGATTTTTTCATACATATAGGTAGAATTTCTTTGGCGGTAAGAATTTCTTCTATGTATTAGGGAATTACATTTAAGGAATATAATTAGGCTGACCATACGTACTGATTTGATCAGTACATGTACTGATTTTTGATCACTTGTACTGATCAAAAGACGTTGTACTGATTTGTACTGATTTTTTGAAATAAGTACTGATTGTACTGATTTTTGAACATTTCAACATAAAAAATAATTTTGTTCGAAAATTTTATACAAAAACTTGAATTTCCATAAAATAAGTCATCGGAGTAGTTTTTTATAACTTAAGTATGACAAATAGATAATTTGAGATAAATCAATTCTAAAAAGTTCAGAGTTCGTGAATCAAGAGGTTCATTAACGCAAAAATTAATCTGAGCATGAGGTTATTTTGATCCTATAAATATGAAAAGGTTTATATGAAAAGGCGCCCATAATCTTTGAGGTTTTATAAACGAAAAGTTTACGGGATGATGGATTTTTTATATTTTTTTATTTTAATGTAATTGCATCAATTCCAATGATTCTGAGATGTTCGATGAGGTAATGTCTTCCGAATTTATTGGACAAATAACTCAGAACATCAGCCGCTATTTAAAAAACATGTGCTTTTATCTGGGAAGTTTTATAAAAGTCAGAGTTATCAAAAATTATGGAAAAAGTCCTCAGAATTTGAGGGATTTTCTCAAACTCAAAACCTGTGGGTTTTTGTTTGTTATAATTTCGTCACTGAAACGATCAACATTCAAATTAGGTTGTTTGAAGTCAGTTAACATTTTTGCAAAATAACGACAACAGTTTAAGGCAGTTGTTTTTAAACCTTTGTTTTTAAACAGTTCTTTTCAAACAGTTGTTTTTAAATAGTTGTTTTTACTGTAATACTAATTGCCCCAAGTTTGTTAGTTTAACCGGATTTTTTTGAGTGTTGAAAAAATTACCAGTGTTTTGCCTAGAAAAGAGTTTTTAGAGAGGTATTTTACGAAAATATAAACGTAAAAGCTTGGGCGTACTGATTTGAGCTCAGAAAAAAATGGTCACCCTAAATATAATGCACTATTCAACAGTACATGAACTAAAATTATTTCCTAACAGTTAAGAAAATTTCCCAACTTTTAGTTAAATTTAACTAAATTGTGGGAAAATTTATAAACTATTTTGAAGAAAATTTTTCCAAAGTTAAAGTTAAGTCTTTTTTTAGTGCAGACGGACATCGCTAGAATGACTTAAAAAGTTATTCCGAGTCGGTCGGTATGCTTGAAAGTGGGTATAAAACCAATATTTCGGGTAGCTACAAACATCAGCTTAAAATCATTATACCCAGTACCACAAAGTGGTGTAGGGTATAAAAAGACTTAAAAAAAATATATAAAAATATTTACCTTGTTAGTGGAAAATTGTATTGTCATCATCACCATAGTTTAAAACAGCTTCAACATTTTTGGAGTACTACTTTAAAACAAATACAAAATATTTAATGTTGACATGAAAGTAAAGAAAATAGTAGAAAAATTCTTAAATTTTCCATATTCATTCATATTCATTACTTGTTTCTAAACTTATATTCATAAGAGATTTTCTTTTGCTAAACGTCACGGTTTAAGGATTTTTTGCACAATGCAAAAATTTTCTACTTGTTTTCTCCATTTACCCTTAAAAAAGAATGATTAACAATGGCTAGAAATTTTTGATTTTCGCACACTGACAAGATAATCTTCCTGTTTCCTTTTAAGATAACAACCATCAACAACACCCATTATCTACGAAAATATCGAAACTAAGCAGAATTTAAAAATAACTGATTCTTTTAAATATGTTTGTATATTAGTATATATCGAATAATTTTTAAGGATTCAGTAAAATGTTAAAAGCGAAGACCTCGAGCTTGAAAATTTATTGTTTTTAACATATATTAAAAATAAGGTCGAATAAAAACAAAATTTATTGATTCAGTAAAATATTTTGAGTAGGTTTATTCTAGCTCAAGTTTATTATTATATTTGCTAAATAATCTTGACAATGGAATCTGACAAATTCCGAAATACGTGTCGATTAAGTCTTGCAAAAATGACCAACATAAATAAATTTAAAATAGAAAAATATTTTTTTTGAAAATTATTCTATGATAATATCATAGTTTTAATTATTAAATGAAATAATGACCTCGAGCTAGAATAAACCTACTCAAAATATAATACTTTAAAGGACGAATAAATCAATTTTTATTTTTTTTTTTAAATTAATCCGACTTTAAAAAATATGTCTAGAGACACATCATATTTTGATGCGCTGAACACTAATATTAAAAAAAAATCGGTCGAACAGTTTTCGAGATATCGATGTTTGAAATTTGCAGAAAAAAAAATCGGTTCAAGGAATTTGAAAACATAGAGTTTAAGACAGACTTTAATTTAAAATTATTTTGAGCCAAATCCGATCGTTTTTAATTTTTTCGTAAATTTTTACCAAAATCTCTAAATTTTGTTCGAAGGACGCCATGGGTTTAAATGAATATTTGTTTTAAGCTCTATAATAAAGTCAATGGAAATAAATTTTAAGACTTTTTTTTATTTTTATAGGAATCCAAAATTTTTGCGGAAATTTTCCATAAGTCCAAAACTTTTTCAAATGACGTCATGACTCCATGGATTTGTTTCAAATTACATCAACATTAAAGATTGCATCAAGGTCTATAAAAGGGTAAAGGAGTATAAATTTTGAGATTTTTTTTTAATTCTTGAACGTAGGAAAAACTGCAATATTTTGCAAATTAGCGATATCTCGAAAACCTTTTAACCGATTTTAAATTTTTTTGATATTGGTCGTAGCGCATCAAAATTAATAAATTTTGACGATTTTAGAATTTAGTACTTTCTCTTGTCTTTTTATACTCTCCACTCTAGATAGAGGGTATGTATATGGGGCATTTCATGTCAAATCGGACACTTTGAAAAATGTTTTTTTTAGATTTTCCCAATTTGTTTACAGTTTTTAGTACCCTTCGAAAACTCCTTCGTGGTAAATTTTCAGATTTTTTTGATGACCCGTTCGAAAGATATCGAATTTTTAAAAATTGGTAGTTTGTTCCTTTACTCAAACTTCTTTTACTCATAACTTCTTCATTAAAGGTCCAAATTTCATTTTTTTTTTTTTTTTTAAATTTTTGTTTTTTCACGTACTTTAAAAAAAAAATCCCAAAAAATTCTTAAAAGCGCTCTAGTATGCGATTTTTAAGTTTAAAAATTTAAACCTCATTTTTGAAAATGTTTGTACTGTTCGATTTTTTGGATTTTTTTTTTTTTTGTGTAAAACTTCTATCGATTCTATAGAAGTTTTTTAGAGCAACAAAATGTATGACCGACCCACAATATTTTTTTAATCAGCTTCTACCGGTCCAATGGTGCGTCCGAGAGGGGTCATTAGTGAAACCGACCCCCATTTATTTTTACCCTACAACATCTTTTGTTTAAATATACATACGCTCTATCTCCACTCCCTAAGTAGGCTCCCATACAAAATTACATTTTTATAAAATTTGCTCCAACTGTTATTTGTATGGGAGCCCACTTAGGGAGTGGAGATAGGGCGTAGGTATGTTTTAAAAAAATGTTGTAGAGTAAAAATAAATGGGGGTCGGTCTCACTAATGACCCCTATCGGACGCACCATTGGACCGGTAAAAGCTGATTAAATGAAACAAATTTACAAAAAATAATCAAATTTGTATGGGGACCGCCTTAACATTTAAAGATAGAGGGTAGGTGTGTTCAGAGAAAATGTTTGGACTAAAAAAATATTGTGGATCGGTCATACATTTTGTTGCTCTTAGGGCACTATTAGGGCAGTTAGAGCGGTTGGAGCAAATTTTAAAAAATGTCGTTTTGTGTGGGAGCCCCCTTAGAAATTGGAGATAGGGTATAAGTTTGTTCCAAAGAAATGTTAAGACGTAAAAATTAATGGGGGTCGGTCTTATAAATGACCCCTCTATGTCGCACTATTGGAGCAGTAGAAATGATTTTAAGATTGGAAAATTACAATAAAATTTGGATTTGTAGAAGCTGATTAAATAAAACAAATTTACAAAAAATAAAAAAAAATTTTATGGGGACCGCCTTAACAGTTAAAGATAGAGGGTAGGTGTGTTCAAAGAAAATGTTTGGACTAAAAAAATATTGTGGGTCGGTCATAGATTTTGTTGCTCAAAGGGCACTATTAGGGCAGTTAGAGCGGTTGGAGCAAATTTAAAAAAATTTCGTTTTGTGTGGGAGCCCCCTTAGAAATTGGAGATAGGGTATTAGTTTGTTCTAAAGAAATGTTAAGACGTAAAAATTAAAGGCGGTCGGTCTTATAAAGGACCCCTCTATGACGAACCATTGGAGCAGTAGAAATGATTTTAAGATTGAAAAATTACAATTAAATTTTTTAAAAAAATTTAAAAAAATAGTAATAATTGTTATCCCACGATCCTCCTGGGCAACAAATTTGTAGAATCGATAGAAGTTGTACACAAAAAAATTTCAAAAAAATTTAAGAGTACAAACATTTTCAAAAATTAGATTTAAATTTTAAAACTTAAAAATCGCATACTAGAGCGCTTTTAAGAATTTTTTGTGATTTTTTTTTAAAGTACGTAAAAAAACAAAAATTTTGAAAAAAAAAAATTGAAATTTGGACCATTATTGAAGAAGTTATGAGTAAAAGAAGTTTGAGTAAAGGAACAAACTACCATTTTTTTAAAATTCGACATCTTTTGAACGGGTCATCAAAAAAATCTGAAAATTTACCACGAAGGAGTTTTCGAAGAGTACTAAAAACTGTAAGCAAATTGGGAAAATCTAAAAAAAAAAATTTTCAAAGTGTCCGATTTGGCATGGAATGCCCCATATATACTTTATGGGGTCCTAGACCGATATTTTGATGCCTTACACACGGAATGACAAAGTGAGTATACCCCCATACTGTAGTTGGAGGGTATAAAAAATATTGATGAAAATAATTACGTTACGTTTTATTCACCACTAGGGGAATTATTATCCAAGTTACAAACCTAAATTAAAATTATCCTTCAGGAAAAATGTTTCAGAATCTAAGAATTTTTAAAGATTCTAAGAAAGAAATTTTGGAAATTTTTTTATTTTTAATTTCTTGAAAGTAGGAAAAACTGCAATTTTAGCAAATTTCAAATAGTAATATCTCGAAAACCTTTTGACCGATTTTAAAATTTTTTGCATAAATTATCAAAAACAAAAATTGAAATTGAAATTTATTTGTTGCAAAAATTATTTTAAATTTATTTTGAAAATAAGAAAAATTATTTCTATTTTCTTTTTAATGTTTTTATACGAGTACTTAAGTGCAAAAATCATAATAAATAAGTTTGTAAAAATTTGGCACAACGGAGTAAGTGTCCACCCTTACAAACACCCCTGTCAAATATTTTTGTAATTTCTTAATTTTATTCCATTTTAGAGGGTCTTAAAGATTTGGCACAGCCAAATTTAAAACTTAAATTTTCACAAATTTTTATTTTTCAAAATTTAGAAGAATCAGTAAAATTACAGAACAATTTCAGTTGTTTTCCAAAACTGAATAACACAGAATTTAGTTAAAATATTGATAACAGCACAAAAAATCTACTAAAAGTTTGCTAATTTAAAGTCGTTTTACATAGTTTTTTTAGAGTGTGTTTAAATAAAATTCATTCTTTACAACTCTGTTAAAAACAATGATATCCACCATCAAAAACGCAGAACTCAACCGTCTTGTTTAGCATTCTCCAATTGATATTCCAAAAATGTAATAATTGCCTTAAACCAAATCAAACCAAAACTAAAATCAAACGGAAACTTGATTTCCGTTAAAAAAGGAAACGAAGAATTTTAGTAAAGGAGATTATCACGCTTGATTGGTAGCGGCGATATGATTAACTGTAAATGAATATATAGCGCTTAGAGAAGGGTGTTTAACATAATGATGATTGGTAGTGATGATGGTATTGATGGTGGTGATGATGTTGATGTAAAATGATATTGATGACTTTGTTGCTCTAATACTAATAATAATAATAATTTTGTTAAAATGATAAAATAAAAAACCAAGAAAAATATTTAATAAGGATTTTGGCATGTTGTGATCAACAGGAGGATTATGTGAAAAAAACATGACATACATAATCAAAATATTCGACTTGGTAATATGGAATTTCTTAAGGGCGGTTTACACTAAAATACTTTTCAAAAACAATGGGTTTATAAAACTAGTACACTCAAAGAACTGTAAAACAATTTGTCATAAAAGTTCGTCCAATGAAACTTTTTAATGAAGTTTTCATAAATATTATAAATAAAATGTTCATAAATATAATGAAGCAGTTATATATGGTTTTTGAATTGAGAAAAGTGTGAAAGAAAAATTTAATTTTTCTAAAAATTTTAAGACATCCTGGTTTGTTTCTTACTAGTTTCATATTATCCAGTTATAATAATCTTCAGAAAAACTTTTAATGTCAAATTTATTTAGTTAATAGTTCAGTATCTTTGGAAAATTGGCAACACCTAACATTTGTGTCTAAAATATAGACCATGTCTGGCAACGTTTGCAAAAATAAGTACTTAGATCAGAATTGATGAAGGAGAGGAAGAAGAATAATGATTACTAAAAATAAAAATCTATTTACATTAAATAGCAATAACAACACTTCTGTAAGAAAAAAAACTACAGCAACAACACCACTCGAATTGAAAAAATCAGATTTAGTTGATACTTGCTTAACAGCCTTCGTGGCGTATCGGTCTACACCATTTACAGATGTAATTCGAAAAAGATCAATTGTAATTCGAAGATTCTATTTGTAATTCGAAGATTCCATTTGTAATTCGAAGATTCCATTTGTAATTCGAAGATTCCATTTGTAATTCGAATACTCCAATTGTAATTCGAAGATTCCATGTGTAATTCGAAGATTCCAATTGTAATTCGTAAAAGATCAATTGTAATTCGTAAAAGATCAATTGTAATTCGTAAAAGATCAATTGAAATTCGTAAAAGATCAATTGTAATTCGTAAAAGATCAATTGTAATTCGAAAAAGATCAATTGTAATTCGTAAAAGATCAATTGTAATTCGAAAAAGATCAATTGTAATTCGTAAAAGATCAATTGTAATTCGTAAAAGATCAATTGTAATTCGAAGATTCCATTTGTAATTCGAAAAAGATCAATTGTAATTCGTAAAAGATCAATTGTAATTCGAAAAAGATCAATTGTAATTCGAAAAAGATCAATTGTAATTCGTAAAAGATCAATTGTAATTCGTAAAAGATCAATTGTAATTCGTAAAAGATCAATTGTAATTCGAAAAAGATCAATTGTAATTCGTAAAAGATCAATTGTAATTCGAAAAAGATCAATTGTAATTCGTAAAAGATCAATTGTAATTCGAAAAAGATCAATTGTAATTCGTAAAAGATCAATTGTAATTCGTAAAAGATCAATTGTAATTCGAAGATTCCAATTGTAATTCGAAAAACATCAACTGAATTTACATTGATAATTTACGAATTACAATTGGAATCTTCGAATTACAATTGATCTTTTACGAATTACAATTGATCTTTTACGAATTACAATTGATCTTTTTCGAATTACAATTGATCTTTTACGAATTACAATTGATCTTTTTTGAATTACAATTGATCTTTTACGAATTACAATTGATCTTTTTCGAATTACAATTGATCTTTTACGAATTACAATTGATCTTTTACGAATTACAATTGATCTTTTACGAATTACAATTGATCTTTTTCGAATTACAATTGATCTTTTTTGAATTACAATTGATCTTTTACGAATTACAATTGATCTTTTACGAATTACAAATGGAATCTTCGAATTACAATTGATCTTTTACGAATTACAATTGATCTTTTACGAATTACAATTGATCTTTTTCGAATTACAATTGATCTTTTACGAATTACAATTGATCTTTTTCGAATTACAATTGATCTTTTACGAATTACAATTGATCTTTTACGAATTTCAATTGATCTTTTACGAATTACAATTGATCTTTTACGAATTACAATTGGAATCTTCGAATTACAAATGGAATCTTTGAATTACAATTGGAATATTCGAATTACAAATGGAATCTTCGAATTACAAATGGAATCTTCGAATTACAAATGGAATCTTCGAATTACAAATAGAATCTTCGAATTACAATTGATCTTTTTCGAATTACATCTGTAAATGGTGTAGAGTGATTGTACGTTACAAGCAGTTAATAGCAAAGTATTACAGATGATGATGGGTTTAATCCTCGGCGGCTGCGATCTGTAAATAATTTTCACATATAGAGTTCTATTGACTATTAACTAAATAAATTTGACATTAAAAGTTTTTCTGAAGATTATTATAACTGGATAATATGAAACTAGTAAGAAACAAACCAGGATGTCTTAAAATTTTTAGAAAAATTAAATTTTTCTTTCACACTTTTCTCAATTCAAAAACCATATATAACAAATCGAAAAATTATAATACATAATTATAATTAGAGCCTGAGCTCGAATGTCTTTACAGAAACAATAATTTAAATATAATGAAACAGTTTCATTGGACGAACTTTAATGATGAGTTTCGTTATATTAATGAAGCTTTTTCTTTGTGTGTAGAACTTTAAATTTCCATACATCACAAAATACTTTGGTAAAATATGACAGCACTTTACTTAATAATTTTCTAGTCTAAACCCCTTAATAAATTTCTTCTTTTACTCTTGAATATTAAGAATATTGACAAAATTAGATTAATTTTTCGTTAAATATATGTTACAGCTAAAATTTGATTATCAACTTCCGTTGTTTTCCGTTATAACGATAGAACAGAAGATTTTAAACACAGGTGTTTTGACATGTAAATGATAAATACCAAAATGTCTTTTTATCATATTAAGGGAATAAATATGCAATTGATCCATTACTTAAACTTATGTTAGTTTGAAAGAATTTATATTCTGACAAAATCCAGTAGTGCGATTCAGTAACTTTTTTAACGAAATTATCGATATCGTTAACTAACGAGAATTGTCGGTTGTTTTAACAAATATGTGATTCTATAAATTTTCTAATTAACGACAAGAATTAACGACAAACATAGTTAATTTGGAATTTGTTTATTTTGAAAATGTATTGAGAACCGAAAAGTTTTGTTAACTTTAACTAAAAAAAAAAATTTGTTGATAAGTTAACGATTTTCAATAACGACAAAATTCGGTAGAAAACTGTTATAGAATCGCTTTTAAAGACAATTGTCGATAATCAACGATTTTTGACAATATAACTACTGATTTTTGTAGTTAAAAAGTTAGTGAATTGCGCTACAGGAGTGGATTAAATTAATTAAACTAACACGTGGTGCCCTAAAAAATTGACCATCGATATTTCAAAGTCGGACAAAGGCTAGACCGATTCGTCTAATTGTTTTTTTTTAAACGTTCTTCATAAACCAACTTAAGGTTTTACAAAAAGAAACGTTGACCACGCCCACTTTTACTACCACTTTTATATATCTAAAATCGGTGAACGGATGAACCGATTTAGTTAATTTTTAAATTTTCGTCATAGTCAATCTTAGGTTTTTACGAAAAAAAATTGACCACGCCCACTTCTAGGCCCACTTTTTACATATATCTAAAATCGAAGATCGCCCAGACCGATTTGGATATTTTTCTTTTTGTGTTCGTCATAGTCAAACTTAGCATTCTATTTCTGAAATTTCAGAACAGGTGAACCGATTTTGATAATTTTTTTAATGTTCGTCACAGTCCAACCAAGCTTTTAATGAATACATTACTCGTCCATTACCACTTTTACGCCAACTTCTTTTTTAAATATCTTAAGTCGGACCGATTTGGGGGTGGGTAGGGTTGTCAGACGGCCGGGAATGGCCTGGATTTTCCAGTTATTTTGGGTCTGGTCCAGTTTCCAGTTAAAGTGTAATTTATCCAGTTAAAAAAGAATTTCTTCAATTTTAACAAAAAAAAAATTTTATTTAATATATTTTTTTGACTACTTTTTGAATAAAACATAAAGCATCTCGTATTTCCTTGAGATCTTCGATGATCTGAATAGTGTTTGGTGAACATTTTGCTGAACAAATAAAGAACAAGTCTGGAGCGGTCAAACCAGCAGATAAGGGCCAGTTATTGTCGCCCTTTTTGACATCGCACGTCCGGGGATTTCAACTGGCCACCTGGATTTCTCGATTTGTCCACTTCGGACTTATTTTTGTGGAGTTATTTGAAAAGAAAAATCTACGCTAACAATCTTAGACCATTGACGACAACATCAACATTTCGAGATGATCGAATCTGTAGTGGAAATGCTTAAAAAGGTCACAATTTACCGCGGCCAATAAATGCAGCCATTTTATTGATGTTATATTCTAAATATCCAAAATATCTTACTTTTGAAAATCGGTCAATTTGTTTTATGTTATTAAAAAAAATCCAGTTATTTTTTTAAAGTCCAGATGATTTTTTTTCCATTTTCCAGATATTTGAATTCTAGTATCTTGCAACCCTAGGGGTGGGAGAAGGGGAAATTCCCCCACACCAAATTTTAAAAATAAAAAAAGGAAAAGAAAGAAAACAGAAAGATAAAGAAATGAAAAGAAGCAAAAAAGAAAAGAAGAAAAAACAAAAAAAATAATTTTCTAAAAAAAATTCCAAAGGAAAAGAATTTTTAAATCCGAAAATTTTTCATCAAAAAAAATCTTATTATTTTTTTGCCAAAGGAAAAATCTAAAAATTTTTTTAGGGAAAATCTGAAAGATTTCGGATTTAAAAATTCTTTTCCTTTGGAAAATTTTTTAGAAAATTTATTTTTTTGTTTTTTCTTCTTTTCTTTTTTGCTTCTTTTTCTTTCTTTATCTTTCTTTTTTCTTTCTTTTCCTTTTTTTATTTTTAAAATTTGGTCTGGGGGGAAATTTCCCCTTCTTCCACCCCTAGAGTTGCCAGATACTAGAATTCAAATAACTGGAAAATGGAAAAAATTCACCTGGACTTTAAAAAAATAACTGGATTTTTTTTTTTAATAACTTAAAACAAATCGACCGATTTTCAAAAGTAAGATATTTTGGATATTTAGAATATAACATCAATAAAATGGCTGCATTTATTGGCCACGGTAAATTTTTTAAGCATTTCCACTACAGACTTTAAAGGAAAATGTGACTAAATCTGAAATTTTTTTGTTAAAAACTGTCTGTCATCTGCAAGTTCTTATTATGAAAAGAAATTTTATATGGGAAAAATTGTTGTGAAACGACTTACAAGGAGAGTCTTCCTGGTGTCACCCTCCGATCTTCATGAAATTTGGATATGTTGTTCAGAACGAAAATTCTACACATATTTTTTTAGCGGCCCAAACTCATTTGTAAAGGGTGTCGATTTGTATGGGGGAAAATTGCCTTTTTTTAGTTTTATTACGATTTACGCCTATTTACTCAAAATTAATATAGGCGTATTTGGTATCAGATTAAAGGTATTTAAAATACCCATCTCGTGATGCTAACAAAGTGTAAAAAAAGTAAATATTTTTCGACTTATTAACAAAGCTCTAGTCTCAAGCTCTACAAAAGGGCCGGCGGAATGAAATTTTGAGACTTTTTTTAAAAATTTCTTGAACATAGGCAAAAACCGCAATTTTTTACAAATTTGAAATGGCGATATCTCGAAACCGATCGAGCGATTTTAATTTTTTTTTGGATATTCGTGCTCAGCGCATCGAATTTAACAAATATGATGTGTCGAAAGATAAATATTTTTTTTAATTTTATTTTTAAAAATTTTTCAAAAATCCTAAATTTTGACCGCCGGGCGCCACGGGTTAATTTAATCCGATTGACTTCAAATTTGTACCACATAAGTTTTAGACCTAGGACAATAAAAATTTGCCCGGACACTTGGGAAAATCGAAAGTTGACAAAAAATGCCAGTCTAATGTAACATGACTAGGTTTCTTTGTATAATATAGGAGATAACACAAAAAACTGAAAAATAACTGTTTCTTTCAACCTCATTTTCACTCCCTAACTATGAATTTGGGCCGCTAAAAAAAATACATGTCCCTTTATTTTTTCTGCTCTACAAAATAAAACCAATTCCATAAAGATCGGTGGGTGACACCAAGGAGATCTTCCTTGTTAGTGGGGATAAAGTGCATTCCATTTTCCCTTCACATGGCATATGTATAAATGTGGTTAAATGTGTATGTGTATTTAAATTAAAGACATACCTCAAATGTTGTTTTGTTTTATATTAATTAAACTTATTACGAGTATTCATTTGTACTGTACTCGAGTCTTACAATGTATGTCGTCAATACTATAAACATGTTTTTTTTTTAGAAATTCTTCAAAACAACTGTTGCCAAGATGATGATGAAAGAACTTGGCAAAGAAATTAACCCATTATACGCTCTATTAACTAATGTCAATGTTGTTACAACACATAGGCAAGATACACATGTGCACGTGTATAGGTAATGTATGTATGATGAAAACAACTACAATTAAATTAGAATAAAATTAGTACAACACACATAAACTTTTCTATGGCATAACCTAATTTATTTCAAATAATGAAGTGGATCAACTTAATTATTAACATTTTTTTTATGAAGTTACCAGAGTAAACATTAATTTGATCTGTTTGTATCAAGTTATATATGATTGTAATCCCATTATATCAGAAATGGATTTAATCGAGATCTAATTAGATCTTAAATTTTTTCAACAATGAGACAAATAAGGTTTATAATAAGGCTGATCAGATACAAGTAAGTTTATACAATCAGATAATCTTATCTCATTGTATTAGATAAAATTATATCAAATCAGTTTTAACCCGATTACTTGGATATTTCATATATGTTACAGACTCAATTCCGTTCGGAGGTGAAATATGTGGATTACTCTACTCGTAAAACACAGAGAGAATATTTTTTTCGGAATGAAACAAATTTTATGCAATTCCATTCCACTTTGATTTTTGAAATGGAAAAAACTTTCGTTTGGCGTTTTACGAGTAAACCACGTTCTTCCGAACGGAATTGAAACTGTGGCATTAGAAATGAAGTTGGTTGGAATGGGCGTGTTAATTGGTACCTCGTTTCCCACAGGCAATAGGAAGTCATATAAAGACTCCGTCATCAAAACCACCTTATAAGGATATAATTTAAAGATTTTTTAAAGAGCAGAGTTAAATATTTTACTTAATTCTCATAATTTTTTTTTTTTTTTAATTTTATCCCCATTTTTTTAAATTTTAATATTATTTTTTTTTCTTTCAAGCACTCTCAGCATCAAGTATCACTTGTGATATAAAATAAAAAAAGACTCTTGACGAACAAAAAAAAAATCGCGAATTTATTACAACAATACAAAAAATGCAAAGTAAATCAGTCATAATTCTGCCTGATGGCACATCCATGAAATGCACAACTGATTCAAGTGGGCGTGACCAACAAACCATAAACAATTAATGTTTAAGAGTGTATTCCCATGCTAAAATTTCATTAGACTTTGAATGAACGAATGCAATCCAACCACCTGTAAAATTAAGACCACAATTGTGTGCGGGAACATATGGGAGATTTTAAATGTACAGCAGTTTTCAACGGATTTCAAAAATTTAGGAATTCATCAAGCTTTTATCATAGGCAACCAATGGAATTTTCTTTAGAAAATTTTGTGTTATCTATACATCGATATGCATACAAATTTTCTATACAAAATTTTTTGCCGAATTGTAATTCAGAAAAGCTTAATTGAAATTCAGCAAATTCCAGTGTAACTTAGGAAATGTCCACTTATTATTTAGAAAAGTCAGTTTTAATTTAGAAATGCACTGTTGAAGTTCAAAAAAGCTTAATTAAAATTTAGAAAGCCCAATTAAATTTTAGAAAAGTTTAATTCAAAATCTGAAAGTCCCATTTAAAATTTCGAAAAGCGAATAAAATACAACAAATTCATATTCAGAAAAGCTGATTTACAATTCAAAAATGTTCAATTTAAATTTAATGAAACCCATTTCAAGTCCAATAAAAACTAAATTTAATTTTAGAAAATCCCTTTCCGAATTCAGATAAATCTAATTGAAATTTCGAAAAGCTTAGTAGAAATGCATAAAGTCAAAATAAAAATTCAGGAAAGGCCACAATGAACAAAAAATTAACCTTAGAAATAGGAAAATTAATTAAATTTAAAGAAAATATGTTATCCGGAAAATGGGTCCCAAGTCCAAACATGGATCCGATTGGATCTATCTGTTGTTAGATCTTAAATAAGTGTGAAAACACTTGCAAACGAAATTTGAGTGAAAAAGTCTACATTTTGTTACCAATAGATCGATTTAACTGAATATCAAGCATTTTACAAGGCGACTTAGTCAAGAAAAAGTCCAACATCAGTACTAACAATAGCTCATTATACCCTGTACACTCAAAAAAAAAACTGTAATGTTAGCAAAAAAAGCTTGTAAACCTACAAAAAAATTTGCTGATTTTGAACCCACAATTTTTTTGCTAATGTTAGCAAAAATGTTTTGCCAATAATTAGTTAACTAAATTTTTATTTTTTTTAACTTAGTTCATACACATTTGAGTTCGGACCCTATAGGTCCAGACCCCGATGGGCCTAGACCTGGTTGGGTTCCTTAAAAATCGTCATAGTTTTTGATCCAAAATTTGTGTCCGTGTCGCTCTACCTTGCTTAGTTTTTGAGATACGTGATTATAGGGGACGACTGGGGTCTTGAGAATTAAAAAACTCGATAACTTCAAAAATATTGCTCGGAGAGCTTTTGACTATTTTGCGGTCTTGTTCTACGTGTTGAGAGACTTTTGTTGTGTCGGCAATATTTACCGAGATAAGAGCATTTTAAAATTTTCGGGAATGCTAACTTTTTTGGATCCAAAGTTAGGGCCTATTAGGGTCCACACATATGAAGAGGACCGGCGATACAAGAGCCCGAGAACCAATAATGGCCTCCATTTTGCTCTATCTGGCTTAGTTTCCTTAGCAAAAAATTCTTGTAAACTTCATTTAGCACATTAGCAATTTTAAACAAACTTTGAACTAATTTCTTTTGCTAAATTTGAAATTGAGTTGACTACATTTTTACAAGATTTTTTGCTGATATTAGCAAAATAAATGGTAAATTTATTTTTATTTTCAGAAAACTTAAAATGGCGCTATCTCGGAAACTAAGCCAGATAGAGCAAAACGGAGGCCATTTTTGGTTCTTAGAATCTCCATAGTATCGCCGGTCCTCTTCACATGTGTGGACCCTAATGGGCCCTAACTTTGGATCCAAAAAAGTTAGCATTCCCGAAAATTTTAAAATGCTCATATCTCGGTAAATATTGCCGACACAACAAAAAGTCCAAAAGCGTTTTTGTAGCTCTCAACACGTAGAACAAGACCGCAAAATAGTCAAAAGCTCTCCGAGTAATATTTTTGAAGTCATCGAGTTTTTTAATTCTCAAGACCCCAGTGGTCCCCTATAATCACGTATCTCAAAAACTAAGCAAGGTAGAGCGAAACGGACACAAATTTTGGATCAATAACTATGACGATTTTTAAGGAACCCAACTAGGTCTAGGCCCATCGGGGTCTGGACCTATCGGGTCGGAACCCAATGGGGTCCTCAGATGTGTATAAACTAAGTTCAAAAAAAAATATTTAGTTAACTAATTATTGGCAAAACATTTTTGCTAACTTTAACAAAAAAATTGTGGGTTCAAAATCAGCAAATTTTCTTGTAGGTTTACAAGCTTTTTTTGCTAACATTACAGTTTTTTTTTTTTTTTAGTGTATATAATAATCTCTATTAAAATTAAGCTGACCGATATTTTTGCGTTTGCGAAATTCCTGCTAGTTCGGCTTTTCCCGAGAGCCGATTTTTAAATTTCAGATTGGGCAGCTAAAAAAAACAGGTAACTCTTATGTTTCTCCCCTTATTCCAATATTCAAGTTTCAGGACAATCTGTGGGTGCCCTGTGAAAGACCTTCCTTGTAAGACATTTTCGGATAGAAAAATTTTCATATTTTGAATCATTTTGCCTACACAAAACAAAAAAAAAAAATTCTTGTCATGCGATAAGGGCCCTGTTCTACCTTAAGACAGCCCTGATAACACTGTGCAACACAAGAACATGACTATATACTATACATGTATTATAAAACTGGTCCTACAGATCTACCTGCCTCAAAAGTGACCCTAGGGGAGTTAAATGTATGATCGACCCTAATTATTTTATCGATCCCAACATCTTCTCAGAACATACCTACGCTCTATCTTTAACACTTAAGGCGGTCACCATAAATTTGTTTACAAAGTTATTTTATGAAATCAGTTCCTACTGCTTCAATGGTGCCTCCTAGAGTGTTCAAAAGTGAGACCGACTCACTTTTAACGGTTAAAGATATAAGGTTGGTATGTTCTAAAATGACGTTTAGGACCAAAAACTATTACGGGTAGTTCATACTTTCAAATAGGGGCACTCTTGGGACAGATAGAGCCGTGGGAGCAAGTTTTATAAAAATGCCATTTCGTATGGGAGCCCCCATAGGGAGTAAAATAAATTGATAAAAAAGATTGTATGGGGACCTTAAGGATTAGAGATAGATAGGGGCCTTAAGGGTTAGAGATAGAGCGTAGGTATGTTCTGAGAAGTAATTTACTTAACTTTTGGAGCAGTTAGAGCTGTAGGAGCAGTTTTATAAAAATGCAATCTTTGTATGGGAGTCCCCATAAGAAGTGCAGACAAAGCTTATGTATGTTTGCAAAAAATTTTAGGGGGGAAAAACTAATGGGGGTCATTATTACATTTTATCCCTTTAAGGGCGATTGCGGGGCAGTTGTGAGGCTAATTGTGATTTTTTTTTTTTGTCAAAACGACCAATTTTATAAAACGGAGTGGTCTTAATTATCTAATTAGGGAGCATAAGAACGTTCAGATTGTTTTGGTTCATAAGAGTTGTTCAACTTGACCGGGGCTAGAATTTTCCCAAATATTGTTATGGACAAATTAACAGTCCTTGTATTTTTTCAAAAAGAGTCCAGAAAAAAATAATTTTTTTTAGCATAAACAGAATTTGTTCAACGGACTATTAGCCACATTTTTTGCAAAACATAGCACCAACTCTGGGGCAAAAACTGATGACATCATATTTTGTGGGTCCCACTGCTTTTCTGAATTTTTGGAGGCCCATAAAAGGAATTGGTCATCAAACTGGACAACCCGAGTATAGGGTTTTACTACGTTTTTCAAAAAGTCTTTATTTGTTGCATAGTGTAATTATTTAATGTGTTCATATTATAAAGAATTTCCCACATTTTAGTTAAATTTAAAAAAAAAATAAAAAATTTTTAGAAAATTTAGAAATTATTTTGGAGGAATTTCTTTTCCAGATGCCATTTTTTAAGTGCAAGAAATTTTCACAACCTTAAATAAAATTTACTTATTGTTAGTTGTGCAAAATTTTATAAACTATTTTGAAGTAAAATTTTTCCAGACTTTTTTAAGACGGTATTTATACACAGCCTTTTTTGCTTGCAATAAAGTCTTGCAACTTTTTTTTTGTAGGCAAACGGGGGTGAAATGAAAACGGGGTAGAAAAAAATCACGAATTCTGTTTTCCTTCTTCCATGCTTCTCACCCCCGATTCCCTTCAAAAAAAACTCAGATAAAAAAGGCGTGCATGAAAAAACGCGGTGTGTAAATACCGTCTAAGTGAACGTTGTTCTCGTCAAACAACTTTAGTGAAATTGATACCGTCTAAGTGAACGTTGTTCTCGTCAAAAAACTTTAGTGAAATTGATTGACAAAGATTCTTTGTCAAAGAATTTGTTAAAAATCTTGATATTAATACAAAAAAAACTTATAAAAAATGTGTAAATTTGAATCGAAATTTTTTTTACTAACTTTATTTTGAGTGTATATAAGCATATTATATTATTAGGCGTATTTTGTTGGCATAATTATCAGTGTTCTACCATACAAAGTTCACATTAGTGTTAACGCTTAAAATTTTAGAAGTTAAAAATTAACTTGCATACATTGTGAATGATTCTCTTATTGTTAATGGCTCTCTTCGGTATTAATAAAAAAGATAGATGTTTTTGTGTTGCTTTCAAGCTAAATTGCATTTAATTAACTAATTTTATCAATATTTCATCGAAAATGTGTAATATTTTACAAAACTATTCCATACGGTGATAAATTAAATTGAGAAATTTATGGAAGTTAACGTTTCGTTTTTTTCGTTTTGATGCATGGTAACAATCAAAGTTTGCCAACAAAAAAGGACTATTGTTGTGGTTGTTAGCATTTGACAAACTCCATTGAAATTGAAACCGCGAATTTAAAAGCAACCTCTAAGTATCATTGTTTTCCCTTTCGCTTAACTTTTTATGATGGCAAACATTGTTTTTTTTTATATTGTTTTTCCTCATTCACCTGATCCTAAGTAAATATAATGGAAAAATATGCATAAACCGCTGGAAGGAGGCCGTCAAATAAAAAGGACAAAAGGATATCAACATATACCGCGAATTTTGTATGCTTTCATTCATACAGAAACAATGTTCCTTCGTTTTTTTTTTTTTTTGTTATTTTATTTTTTTATTTTAATTAAATGAAACCAGAGGAATTGACCCAAAGGAAACGCAAAGTTACTACCAGAACCAATTTTTTGAGAAAGAAAAATAAATAAGCAGTAGATATTACAACAGTTGTAAATAACATTTAAACAAAAAAAAACAAAACACGGTCGCTTTAAGAAGGGAATTCTCTAACCAAAAAGGAAAAATGTTGGAATTTTTATGTAGAAAAATACAAGAGAAATTGTTTTGGCATTTTATTATTTTTTTTTAAATAAAGCTAAGGATTTCTAAAAGATTTCACTTTTTTCCTGCCGCTGCTTCTCCCACTCCTGTGGCTGAAAAATAAATTGAGAAACAAAAAAAAAAAAATAGGAAAACAATTTTAACGCTAAAAACAATAAATATTTTAACATCAATAAATCATGTTTTTACAAGAATCACAACAAAAATTCATAAAAAAAATTAGAACAATAACAAAGTATTTCAAATATTAAAATTAAAAAAAGGGTTAACTAGAATTTTTTTTTTGATTTTTTTAAGCAAAGATGATTTAGAGTGGGATTTGTTAAGAAAAGTATTTAATAAATTTATTTTTTTAATACATTTATGTATAAATGTTTGTTAAATATCTAATTTTTTACATATTTTTTTTTTTTTGGCATAAAACAAAGTTTCAAACTAAAAATATTTCTATATCGTGAACCTATATTCAAAATATGCCAACTCAAATTTGACGAAAATGAGTTTCCGATGGCAAATAGCTCCACTATGTAATACCTATCTGCCATAAAAATTTCAGAGCAAAAAAATAATTTGTTGTCGTTTTACATCCATTTATGTTATTCTGCTAACTCAAAGTACATATTTTTTTGGTGGAAATAAATGCCAACTCCCATTGTAAATTTCCAAAAATTTTTCAAAAAATTTTTTAAAAAAAATTAGACCACATATCTTATTGCATTTGCCATGCTAAACACGAATCTTGTAAAGATTTTGATATCTAATGACTGGTTCTCGAGATATTGCCATTTTGAAAATATCGGTAAATAGTGTTTGCAAAAAAAAAAATTGCTTATATTTATGTAACTTTCAAACTATTTATCAGATTGAAACATAATGAATGGGGCAAATAAAGTCAATGATATAAGCTTTCAAAATAGCTTGTTTGGAGTGACCCTATTGCAATACAGCGTGAGTTACAGAGTGCCAAAGTTGACCACCCTGAGATTAAAAGGCTTTCGGAGCTAGTAACTTTTAAAAATATGCAAAGATTTTTAATTTTTTGTTCAGTTTTTGCAATTACCGTACTAAGGATAACAAAAACCAAAAAAAAAAAAAAATTTAAAATTTTTCAAAAAAAAATTTATTTTTATTTTCCGACAAAATATGCCAACTCTAAAAAAATATTTGTTTTTTGATATAGTAATAAATGCCATCTCTGAAAAATACGCGAACAAGTGCAAAATATGAAAATTTTTGCATAGGTAAAAATTGTTTACAATATTTAAACCATCTTGTGGAAGGTACATTGTTTATTTTTGCAATAATATGCGAAATAACTAGTTTTTTAGCTTTCCTGAACAGTAAGCTTTTTCGAGTTGGCATTTATTGAATATAGTTCGACGATATGCTGACCATACAGAAATATTTGTAGTTTTATCTAGATTGCATTTCACCAAAAAAAGACCACCCCATCAAATTTATAGATTTGAGAATTTAGTTTAAACATAAACCCATGAATGTAAGTGGGTAAAACCAATACACTTAGATAAAAATGCCTGCGAAGTTTGTACTCTTGCCCAAACCATTGAATCATGATAATGTTTTGCTGTATAAATAGGTGATCTTTCTAAAGCAAAATTTTTCTAGAAAAAATAACGCGATATTAATTTGTCATTCCATGCAAAACACATCGAAATATCTTTCGAGGACCCCATTGTGTTTATATATTACTAGCAGGCCCGCCCGGAACTTCGCCCCCGGTAATATTAAATACCTGATTAAAGAAAGATCAGGATTAGAGTCTCCATTTCTAAAATTCTCCCCTACAGAATTTTTATTTAATTTTTATCGTTGAAGGCTTTCATAAAAACTATTTAAAATTAAACAATAAAATTAAAACAGCCCCGTTTAGCTTGGAAACATGTTCGTTTCGGTATATAATGTTCTTGAAAATTTTCGAGCCCTTATATCGTAATTATTGAAACCATTTTATTCCCCGTTTCACTTCATTTCGTTCCCCGTTCTATTCCATTTCATTTCCTTTTCTATTCATTTGGTCCCCTTTTTATTCCATTTTGTTCTGAATTCCAATTCATTTCGTTCCATGTAGGCTTCATTCTTTAAAAAAAAAATAAAAGTATCACATTACAATAACTTACCCTTATCCCCATTAAAATCTAAATTTCCAGAAGGTACTTTTTCAGAATGATTTTTTGGGCTGGAAGATCCAACATTTCAACTTTTTATGGCCAAGTTTTTAGGAGATAGAAAAAGTTACAAAGTTCACTACTTTGCACGTATTTGCCCCAGTAAAATAGGAATTTCCAAAAAGGAAATTTTTCAGAATGTTTTGAAATTAAATGGTAGATTTCGGTAGATTTTAAAATTTTACGTCTTTTGACATAAAGTTATCTTTAAAATGGGTGTGGTCAATGAAACCTTACCTAACTCACCCTGAAAGAAAATGTTGGTGAAAACATTTTTGAAATCTCATAATAAGTTTCGTATATTTATGTCTAACCTGATGGACCATTCCTAATATTGGAGAAAACATTTTTTAAATGAGTAGTTTCTGATGTTTTGAAATTTTACGTTTTTTGGCCAAAAGTGGGCGTAGAAGTAGGTGTGGTCGATGAGAGCTAACCCATGTCTACCCTGAAGCACCATTCTTAATATATGTATATTGGTGATAAAGTTTTTTAAATCGGATGAGTAGTTTGATCATATTTAAATTTTACGTTTTTCTTGCCAAATGTGGGCGTAGAAATGGTTGTGGTCAATAAAGCCTAGAATAGTTCCACTCTGAAGGACCTAGTATTTGTGAAAAATTTTTGGAAATCGGATGAACATTTTTTGAGATTTTTAAATTTTAGTTTTTTTTGCCAAAAAGTGGGCGTATAAGTGGGCGTGGTCGATAAATCCTAGCCTATGTCCACCCTGGAGGAACACTCTAAATATTGGTGAAAACATTTTTGAAATCGGATTAGTTGTTAAATAGATATTTAAATTTTTAGTTTTTGGGCCAAAAGTGGGAAGAGAAATGGGCGTGGTCTATGAAACCCAGCATACGTCCACTATAAAGGACCATTCCAAGCATGTATTGGTGAAAACAATTTTTAAATCAGTTCAGTAGTTGTGGAGATTTTTAAATTTTACGTTTTTTGGCTAAAAGTGGGCGTAAAAGTGGGCGTAGTCGATCAATCCTAGCCTATGTCGACCCTGGAGGAACACTCTAAATATTGCTAAAAACTTTTTTTAAATCGGATGAGTAGTTTCATAGATATTTAAATTTTAAGTTTTTACCAAAAGTGGGCGTAGATGTGGGCGTGGTCGATGAAACCCAGCATGTGTCCACCATGAAGGACCATTCCAGGTATGTATTGGTGAAAAATTTTTTTAAATCGGTTTGTTAGTTTCGGAGATTTATCAATTTTCCGTTTTTTGTCCAAAAGTGGGCGTAGAAGTGGGCGTGGTCGATGAAACCTGGCCTATGTCCATCCTGGAGGAACACTTTAAATATTGCTGAAAACATTTTTAAAATCGGATTAGTAGTTCCGGAGATTACCCTCACAAACAAACAAACAAACAAAAAAAACAAACATACAAACATTACCTCTGTATAATATTAGTATAGATATAGATATAGATTGGTCCGTAAAGGTTTCTAAGACATTTTAGTGATATCCATCAATCTCTTTGTCTGTGTTTGTCAATAAAAAAAAATTTATGAAGAAAAGTTTTTAATGAAAAAATATTATTGATAAAAAAATATTTGATGAAAAAAAAATTGGCTAAGGTGCACTTTACGGGACACGAATATTTTGGAAAACAAAAATATGCCACGATTAAAATTTAAGGGGACTGGGCCCCGGAAGACCCCCTGGAGCAAAACCACAGTCCCGCCCACCAACATGTATGTATGGGTATTCAAATGAAAGGTAATTTGCTAACGATTACAAATATGTATTTTTGTATGTATTTTAACAATATTTCTGTTTAAAAGTTTAGCCATTTAGTAATAAACCGGGTAAAAGGCTTGATACACAAAACAAACTTTATTTTGCGATGCCACTAAATTAATTTATGGGTTTTGTAGTCCCTGAGCCCTGCCGAAAGACCGGCTGGACTTTCTTTTTAATAATTTAGAGGGGCTGGGCCCCGGCCCAGCCCCTTAAATTTTAATTTCGTGTTTTCCCCCAAAAAATTTTTGTGTTCTGTAAAGTGCACTTTTGCCAAAAAATTTATGGCAAAAAATATTGATGAAAAAAAAATTATGATAAAAAATATTGATGAACAAAAATATTGATGGAAAAAAAAATTTATGAAAAAAAAAAAAAATTGATGAAAAAAAAAATTTTGATGAAAAAAAAAATACTGATAAAAAAAAAAATATTGATGAAAAAAAAATTATAATGAAAAAAAAAATATTGATGAAAAAAAATTTAATAAAAAAATATTGATGAAAAAAAATTTGATAAAAAAAATGGATGAAAAAAAATTATTGATAAAAAAAAATATTGATAAAAAAAAAATATTGATATAAAAAAAAAATATTAATGAAAAAAAAAAACAAGTAAGAAAAATATAGTCGGTCAAGACCGACCATATGATACCCTACACCAGTGTTTCCCGGAAAATGGGTCCCAAGTCCAAACATGGACCGATTGGATCTGTCCTTGATAGATCTTTATTTAGTGTAGAAAACAAACACAGGTCAAATTTTAATGGAATTTTTATCAAATATTTCCATTTTTACGAATTTTGAGGGAATTATGTGAATATCGGGATAGTGGTTTGTATGGGGACTACCAGAAGGACTGACCCGATTCCTTTGAAACTAGGAATGGTGATTCTTGCATACAAATTTTGATTACCTGCTAAATTTCAAAGCGATATCTATTTAAATACGGTAATTTGAGTCATTTTAGCCGAATCCAAAGAGGGCGTTTGTATGGGGGCGAGGTCTTAATATGGACCGATTTTCCCAAATTTCAATAGGCTTCGTCCTTGTTTTCAAATTTCAAGTCAATTAATTGAAAATTGCGGACATCGATAAATCGACTCAAAAAGTAATTCTGAGTCGGTCGGTATGCTTGAAGGTAGGTCTAGGACCAATATTTCGGGTAGTTACAAACATCAGCACAAACTCATTATACCCTGTACCACAGAGTGATGTAGGGTATAAATATTGATGAAAAAAAAAATATTGATGCAAAATAATTATATTACGTTTTATTCACCAGCTGGTGAATATTTGTTTTATTCCCCACGAGGTGAATTATTATCCAAGTTACAACCCCAAGTTACAAAAATTTTTGGTTTTAAGAAAATGAAAACAGTAATTCCAATTTTCTTTTTTGTTAATCGTTTTTTAAAATTAGACACCAGCCTAAAAACATTATCATGTTAAAAACATTTTAGCTTGTTTCGAAATGGAGCGATGAGATTTTCATGCACTAAAAAATCGAAAATATGCGCTAAAAAATTCAAAATATGCACTAAAAACCTAAAAATATGCACTTAAAAATAAAATGGGTACAATAAAAAATTACTTCGGGTTTAAATAGTAACATTCAAAACTTTATATAAGCAAGAATTTCTTAGAAACTAAGACAATCTATAAAAAAAATAAAAAGAAGAAAAATATTTTTTTTATTTTCAAAATAAATTTTTAAAATTTAAAATAGTTTTTGAAACAAATACATTTCAATTTGTATTTTTGCTTGTTTATGCCAAAATATGCACTTAAAATTAAGATATATGCACAAAATATGCATCTAAAACCAAAATATTCAAAATATGCATTTTCACCAAAATATGCAAAAAGATGCAAAAACAAATCAATGCCATTTTAACGCAAATTTCTTGATTCGGAAAGATAATTGGTCGATATTGTTTTTAGACTATCGACAAAAACCATGCATTTGCATGGAAATCACATCCCCAAAAATAAGTACCCAGCCAAAACTAGGTAATGTGTTGTGAAAAGTAATGACTGCCAATTACATTACTTATAACAACTACTCATTACCCACTGCATTACTTTAGTCCAAAAAGCAACTAGTGGCTTATATTGTAATATGTAAGTACCTATTTGCAATAATATAAATAATTAGTTATTGAGAATGTTAAAAATAAATACTTATTTGCAAGTTCACTTCGAAAATTAAGTCCAATCAGAAAAAACAATATTTGTTTTACATTTTGAGCTTAAAGTTTGGGACATTTTTCGTCTCAGATCTGAGAAATTTTACGTATAGAAAAGATCTCAGATTCTGAAATATGTCTCGTATATATTTCGTCTCAGATCTGTGAAATTTTACGTATAGAAAAGATCGTAGATTCTGAAATATGTCTCGTATATGAGGCATTCCACACCAAATGTCCAGCGAAAAAAAAAGACGTGTACCGTAAACTTCTGAATAGGTTGTATGGATAGCCCTATATGGAACTTAGAAAATTGCGTTTTTGGTGAAATATTGGAAAAATTGTCAAATTTGTGGCGAGTTGCCTTGATTAAATATTTATCACATTAAAACGGAATGCACCACAATCTCAAAAATTTATATTCTTATATAGTTTTGTATGGGCTATCGATTAAAATTTTTGAAAATTTTCAGAACCCGTTCTGAAATTTTCCATTTTTTAAAAAAGCCAATTTATTAAAAAACATGCCACATATTTTTTTTCTTTTTTAAATTTTTTTTTAAAGTTTAGATGTTTGTCCATCCACACAAAAAAAATCAGAAACACGTTCTTCGTTTTTTTCGAGAAAATCGCATTTGAACTTTAAATTTCATAACAATTTTGTAATTTGCTTGTATTTTCTTGATATAACGTTGCGAATGAGTGTTATTATTGCATAAATATTACTCATTCGCAACGTTAAATCAAAGAAATACAAGCAAATTACAAAATTGTTATGAAATTTAAAGTTCAAATGCGATTTTCTCGAAAAAAACGAAGAACGTGTTTCTGATTTTTTTTTGTGTGAATGGACAAACATCTAAACTTTAAAAAATTTAAAAAAAATTTTAAAAAGAAAAAAAAATGTGGCATGTTTTTTAATAAATTGGCATTTTTAAAAAATGGAAAATTTCAGAACGGGTTCTGAAAATTTTCAAAAAAAAAAAAATTAATCGATAGCCCATTCAAAACTATATAAGAATGTAAATTTTTGAGATTGTGGTGCATTCCGTTTTAATGTGATAAATATTTAATCAAGGCAACTCGCCACAAATTTTACCATTTTTCCAATATTTGACCACGCCTTCTAAGCCCAGTTTTTGAAAATTAGAAAAACCAAAAACGCAATTTTCTTAGTTCCATATAGGGCTATCCAAATAACTTATTCAGAAATTTACGGGACACATGTTTTTCTATAGCGGGACATTTGGTGTGGAATGCCTCATATTCACAGTTATGACTCGTTATGACTATTTTTAATATTTTTAAACTTCATATTCCTTCCCTATGTTTGTTTTAAACACAATCATTAAAAAATCTCAAAATTTAAAATTATTTGTCAATTTTGAGACCATCTGGGTAGCAGGACTTTATTTTTTGAAATTTTAAACAAACTTTTAATTTTGTATGATTGATTACAACAATTACATGGACACAATTAACGTTTAATTGAGTTATGACTATTTTCTATGAATAGACCCCTCTATGAATAGACCCCTTTTTTTCGTATAGAAAAAGTTTAAGGTTCTGAAATATTTTTCGTATAGAAAAAGTCTCAGACATTTTTCGTATAGAAAACGTCTTAGAATAGAAATAGTCTCAGAATCTGAGACATTTTTCGTATAGAAAAATTTTAAGTTTCTAAAACACTTTTCGTACAGAAAAATTCTTAAATCCTAAAACATTTTTCGTCGAGAAAAACTTTCAGATTTTAAGAAATTTTTGGTATAGAAAATACTCAGACTCTGAAGCATTTTTCGTATAGAAAAAGTCTCAGCATCTAAGACATTTTTCGTATAGAAAAATTTTCAGATTCTGAGACAATATTTTATAGAAATAGTCTCAGAATCTGAGACATTTTACGTATAGAAAAAGTTTTAGGTTCTAAAAAATTTTTCCTGTAGAAAAACTCTCAGATTCTGAAACATTTTTCGTATAGAAAAAGTCTCTGCTTCTGAGATATTTTTTGTATAAAATAGTGTCCGAAAATTTTTAGATTCTGAGACACTTTTCGAATAAAAAAATTCTCAGATTCTGAGACATTTTTCGTATAGGAATATTCTCAGATTGTAAGATATTTTTTGTATAGAAAAATTGTCAGATTCTGAAACATTTTTCGTATAGAAAAATTCTCAGATTCTGGGATATTTTTCGTATAGAAAAGTTTTCAGATTCTAAGACAATTTTTGTATAGAAAAATTTTTATATTCTGATACAATTTTTGTATAGAAAAATTTTCAGATTCTAAGATTCATATAGAAAAATTATTGGATTCTGCGACATTTTTCGTATAGAAAATCAGAATCTAAGACAATTTTATAGAAAAATTCTCAGATTCTGAGACATCTATCTTTTAGAAAAAGTCTGAGATTCTGAGAAATTTTTCGTTTAGAAAAAGTTTCAGATTCTTATTACAACACACTTTCTCTAAGTGTATTCATTTGACAAATTGCCACTCAAGCAGATTAAAAACTTTATATACATTTACGTATGAGTAACTAAATAAACTCTTAACTATAATTTATATTAAAAGACTAAAGTAAAATTATTACATGTAGGATCTAAATCATTTTTTGTGAAAACTATGTGCAGTGTTTTTTTTTTCAATTTTATTTCACTCAACATACGGGTAGTCATGATAGCGCCTAATAAATTTGATTAATTGAAATATTAGTTACTAAAAATAAAATTGTAAGTATCTTTTTGCTAATACGAGTAGAGTAGAAAGAAGATGAACTTCATATAAATCAAATCACAATTTTTATCAAATTTATTAAAAGTTATTTGAAATAAATATATCAACTTTTGACCAACCTCTTTTACAGATGTAAAAAATAATAAATCAAATATTGAAGATAATAATAGTAAGATAATAAATTTCCAATTAATTTATTGAAAAATTAATAGTGGTAGTTGTCTAAAAACTGCATATGTAGCCAAATGTCTAGTTATGTACATTAATTTGTCTTAACACTCTATTGAAAGAGGTTATATATAATTTTGTCATTCCGTTTGTAACACCTCGAAAAATAGGTTTCAACCTTATTAATCAGGCTTGGTTCTAGCTCTTGGGTTTAGGGAGGGGAATTTTTTTTAATTAAAAATTTTTGTTACAGGGAAATTTAGAATGGATTTAAATTACGATTAATTCTATACAAGCATTTTCAAATATTAAAAATTGTTTTCTATAGAAAAGATTCCTTAACAAAATTTTTGAAATTTCGAAAAAAATGTCTACTATAAAAAAGTCTGAGGTTCTAAAGCATTTTTCTGATAGTTAAAAGTCCCAGATTCTGAAATAATTTTCCAATAGAAAAACAAGTAAGAAAATTACAGTCGGTCAAGACCGACAATATGATACCCTACACCATTGTTTTCCGGAAAATGTACCGAGTCCAAACATGTACCGATTATATCTATTTTCGTTAGATCTTTAATTAGTGTAGAAAATACAAATTTGTAAAATTAACTTATTTTTGGTTATAATAGACCGGAAGCTTGAGTTTCAAATTTCATACAAATCGATTGATAACGTTCACAACGTTTAGATGGACAGACGGACGGACATCGCTAAATTGTCTCAGAAAGTGATTCTGAGTCGATCGGTATACTTTAAGGTGGATCTAGGGCAATTATTTCGGATATACAACAAACATCCGCACAAACTCATTATACCCTGTACCACAGAGTTGTGTAGGGTATAAATATCAGATTTGAGTAGAGTATCCAAAACCGAAACCGAAAACCGGTGGACCAGTTTTTTCATTTTCTAAAACCCGGCCGGTTTCGGTTTTTATTCAAATTCGGTTATTCAAAAGACCGATGTTTTTAAGTCGGTTTAACCGGTTTATTTTTTTATGAAAACCCAAAAACATTGGTGTCACTTTGAAATTTATAGAAAAATTTGGTAGCGATTTTGGTCCAAAATTTTAAGCGATATTTTGCAAAACAAATGTCGAACGTGAATTTTTAGCAAAAATCAAATTTATTGAAAATAATCAAAAACTCTAACACAACCAAAACTTAAAAATTGCTTTTTATTTCTAAAACATTAATGGAATAAACGTCAAAAATTTTAGTGTTGCAAAATTGCGCAATTTCAAAATAGCAACTTTTTTGCTAGTTTCTTTGTGAATAGAAGCAATTGTATTACTATCAAAATAAATTGCGAATATTTTTTTGTAACGACGCATCATATAAAAGGTAATAAAAAAAAATAAATTTTATTAACATTTTTTTTTTAAGTTGCAATATTGCACTGTTGCAAGGGCCAAAATTTTCTGAAGTGAATACCCTGATTATTTTAGAATATAGAACCAATCGGTTTTTTATATTTTAAGTGAAGTTAACAAAATAATTTTGTATCTTATTTTCAGAGCTTCGAAGGATTTCATTCCTTAATTCGATTTGGCATTCTGAATGAAAATTTAGTGATTGCATTCCCCAATCACATTTTAACGAATTGAATGAATTCACTTTAGACTCATTCGATTTATAAATATCGAATGCAATCGATTTATTTTTCATTCGACTTTCAAAAACTGAATGCATTCTATTTTTTTTTTTTTCATTCGACTTTTAAAAATCGAGTGCATTCCATTGCGAATGCAATCGATTTTCTTTTCATTCAATTTAAAAACTCGAATGGCTTATTCATTTATTGCATAAAAAACGTAAAAAAAAACTAACCAAGATGGGGCAATTTTTTTCCATAGTATCACCACAGACTATATACAGACTCGACAGTAGAGTTTTGTAAGAAAAAATGGGGAAAACTAAGCGATTTTAGGAGAAAACACAGCGGTTTTTAGTCCGTTTTACGCTAACATGGCAACACTTTCTACAACTTAGGAGTGAGTGAAACAACAAAAACCGATATGGCATCCATTTTTCTTATGACGCGTTATATCAGTTTTCTCTTTCTAACCTAATTCGTAGAATAATTTTAAAATATTAACCATATGGTCAAAAAATACTTTTTTGACACCTGTCATATTTGTCGAGTCTGTATTAGTCTGTGGTATCGCCGACACTCTTCACATGTGTTGACCCCAATGGGCCCAAATTTTGAATCTAGAAAAATTGACATTCCCGAAAATTTTTAAATGCGCATATCTCGCTAAATACTGCCGACACGACAAAATATTCAAAACTGGATAACTAAAAAACCATTACTCGGAGGGCTTTCGGGTATTTGGCGGTCATGAGCTACGAGCTACAAAAATGATTTTGGACTTTTTGTCGTGTAATCGAATGCATTCACTGACTACAAAAATTGAATGGATTTTTTGGAGAATTCATTCGAAAAGGATTTCATTCTTCGAAGCTCTGCTTATTTCCTTCTATTTAAATAACAAATTTCGTTTTTTTTAAATAAATATCTAAAACTATCAAAAAACCGGAAAAAACCGGTTGACCGGTTTTTTATATATAATCCGAAACCGGCACCGGTTTTTTACATTTTAGATTTTTCGAATAAACCGAAAACCGGTTTTTGAAAATCGGCAGTTTTTTGGATACTCTAGATTTGAGACATATTTCATCCAGAAAGTTTTCTGAGACATTTTGCTTAGAGGAAAATTTTAGGATTCTGTGATATTTTTCCAAAAAAATTCAGAGGTTCTGTAGAATTTTGCCCAAAACAGCTTTTAGCATTTTGGGAAATTCTTGCTATGAAAAAATTTTAAGATTCCGATACACGTTCATGAAGAAAAATTCCCATATACTGAGCTATTTTTCCCACCGAAAAATTCTAACATTTAAAAAAATTCGTGCATAAAGACTTCTCGGGTTCTGAGTTTTTTTTTTCCTATTAAAAGATTTTTACAATCTAAAAATTTTTTCTTTAGAATAATTGTCGAATGCTGAGATGTTTTTTCTACAGAAAATGTTTGAGATTACGAAACGTTCTTCCTACACAAAAACGCCTTTCTTAAGAGATCTATCTATTCTAAAACCCTTTTTCTACCTTAATTCTGAGTCATTTCTCCTAAAGAAAATGTATTATTTTCTGAAACATTCCTTCTTTAGAAATAGTCTTAAGATTTTGAAACATTTTCTGAGACATTTTTCCTACAGAAATATACTCAGATTCTAAGACATTTTTACTATTGAACAAATTCCAGGTTCTAAGACATTTTCCCAATATAAAAAGTCTCAGATTCTGAGACATTTTTCATATAAAAAAATTTTTAGACTCCGGGACATTTTTCATAAAGTAAAAGTCTGAGATTCTTAGACATTTTTCCTGTAGCAAAAAAAAAGATTTCTTTTATAGAAAAATTATCTAACAGTTGGAGCAAATTTTATATAAATATGGGAGCCTACTTAGGAAGTGGAGATAGGGCGTAGGTATATTTTAAAAAATGTTGTAGGGTAAAAATAAATGGGGGTCGGTCTCACTAATGACCCCTCTCGGACGCACCATTGGACCGGTAGAATCGGATTAAATTAAAAAAAAAAAAAAATTGTATGGGGACCGCCTTAAAGATAGAGGGTAGGTGTGTTCAGAGAAAATGTTTGCACAAAAAAAATATTGTGGGTCAGTCATACATTTTGTTGCTCTAAGGGCACTATTATGGCAGTTAGAGCGGTTGGAGCACATTTTAAAAAATGTCGTTTTGTGTGGGAGCCCCCTTAGAAATTGGATATAGGGTAATAGTTTGTTCCAAAGAAATGTTAAGACGTAAAAATTAATGGGGGTCGGTTTTATAAAGGACCCCTCTATGACTCACCGTTGCAGCAGTAGAAATGATTTTAAGATTGGAAAATTACAATAATTTTTTTTAAAAAAATTTTAAAAAATAGTAATAATCGTTATCCCATGATCCTCCTGGGCAAAAAATTTTTAGAATCGATAGAAGTTTTACACCAAAAAATTTCCAAAAAGTCGAAGAGAACAAACATTTTCAAAAATGAGATTTAAATTTTAAAACTTGAAAATCGTATACTAGAGCGCTTTTAATAATTTTTTGGGATTTTTTTTTAAAGTACGTAAAAAACAAATATTTTGAAAAAAAAATTTAAATTTGGACCATTATTTAAGAAGTTATGAGTAAAAGAAGTTTGAGTAAAGGAACAAACTACCAATTTTTAAAAATTCGATATCTTTTGAACGGGTCATCAAAAAAATCTGAAAATTTACCACGAAGGAGTTTTCGAAGGGTACTAAAAACTGTCAACAAATTGGGAAAATCTAAAAAAAAAAATTTCAAAGTGTCCGATTTGACATGGAATGCCCCATATATTCATGATCGTCGATCGATTTTAAGACGATCTAGCGATGTCCGTCCGTCTGTCCGTCTGCCCGTCTGTCTGTTGAAAACACTCTATTTTTTGAAAGACTTTACGGAGGCTCCTGAAGTTTCCGATATATATTGGGCATTTACCTGGTCAGGTTGCAATCCAGCGAAATCGGCTCAGTTCGGTGGTTCAAAAGTTATCAGCAAAAGAGGGTTTTTCGTGAATTTACGAAAAAAAAAACACGGTAACTTTCGAAAGGGAATTCTGAGGATGCTAATGCTTAGCATATATATTTTGCATTCCCCTGGCCTGGTTCGTATTGAATTTCAGACAAATCGGTCCAGTGCACTATTGGAAATTTTACCCTTTTTTTGGCCAAAATTATTTACAGCCAAACGGCTGGACCGATTTAACTGATTTTTTTTATTTGACTTTTGGAAGACTCTTTAGAGGGAGGGAGTGACTCTTAAAGGTTTTCATACACTCAAAAACAAAATTAGTAAAGTTACCTAAAAAATTACCTAATAATTAGTTCCAAACAGGGTTCCCGGGTTATAAGTTGCCGCATCTAAGATTTTTTAGATCCTTGATAGATTATATGGTTTTCTAAACTGTTTTTACAATATTTTTTTTTTGAGTGTACACTAACTTTCGAAGATAACAGTAGAAATTTATTTTAACAATGTTAAGAAGTGTCAAACAAATCTATTTTTTAATAAGGATTTTATTCAAAAATTTTATTTTTGAGTTCCAAGTCGTCAACTACATTTCAAAATGCCACTACGGGCAGCCGTAGATGATGCAAGAGCTAGGGGCTCAACTTCCCTATTTAGATCTTTAGAGATTTCTGCTGTAACTCGTATTTTTGTTCTCGCAGATTTTGACAAAAAAGTTAATTGCGGTCGCCCAGGTTTCGATTAAGTGGAGGCAGGCTGCGTTTCAAGTTTTTTTTAGCCAAGTATTGCCTTTAAGCCAAACAGCATGCTGTCTTTCAAAAATTTTCAAACTCCTACAACTTTTAATCCCCCGAGTAAAAATTTTTATATGATGCAATCAGGGTTGGCAACCGAAACGAATAACGGTATCGGTAACGGTATTGGTATTACATATTTTTTATATCGGTAACGGTAAAGGTAACGGTATTTTCGATTATTTCGGTAACGGTGAACCGTTAACCGGTACGTACCGGTATTATAAATAAAATGTTAACAAGTCACAAATTTGTTAAAAACGCGTAAAAAATAAAAAAATTTTTTAAAAAAATTAAAAAAACTGGTTAATTCTTTACATTTTCTATACATATTTATATTTGAAGGGCTTAATTTTTGGTGTTTTTTACCTTCTACTTATGTTCCATTGACAAATTTTTGGCAGAAGTCTTGCTTCAAACCCTTCGTGCAAGTATCTTGAAAATGAAAGTTCTGCAAAAGCTCTATTTTCTACATTATTTCAAAAGTTTTAGGGCAAAAACCACCATAAAATGAAATGTTGCTTATCGAGTTTTTACAATAAGCCCTTCATTTCTATTAGTATTATATACTATGATTTAACTCAGAATAAAATTGAAATATTCACGCAATATTGTAATTCAACAAATACGAACTCATGTTCGTATAGACACCTTTGTCCAATAAGCAAAAAAGTCTGCATTTTGAGCCATAAGAGAAATCTGCTGATTATAGCTGACGCGGTTTGCTAAATTTATGTCTGGATAATCCAGGTGGAATCTGCTGAAAAAACCGTCAAGACAGCTGAAAAATCTGCTGATTTTAATGATCAAAATTGTTTGTCCTGTTGTTAAAAAAAATCGGCAGGGATAAAAAAAACTTCGCAAAGATTTTTCAGGGGATGTTTTTTTAAGGGGGCGGGCGGTATCGGAGGGATACCTTTCCTCTCGCCATAGATGTTAAGAAATTAATTTTATTTATATTTACGCATAAATAAACCAATTTTATTTGCCAAGCCCCCAAAAGGTTCGGAAAGAAAAAAATCGCATTTTCTAATATTTTTTTTTCTCGAACGGTCCCATCATCTTGGTCAACGAACTTCACACGGCATAAAAATGTTTCATTTTCTATACAAATAGACAAAAAACTTAAATAAAATATGTTTTTCTGGGGATTTGTAAGTTTGTCAGAGGAAACTTTTTTTCATCTGGTCCGATTTTCCCATTTCGGAACTTAATCAGCCTATGACCATAAGACATATTCGTACCAGCAGAGTAGCTTGTTTATTTTGGATCGTATTGTGTAGACGGAAAGACGAACATCGCTTACAATCAATCACTGATCAAAAAATTATAAAATCTTAATGAGGTCCAAGACCGATATTCGAATTTAGTTAATTGCGAATAAGATCATTGGTTGGATTGGCAATAAACAAACAAAATTTTTTTTATTTTAAATATATAAAAAACATTTTAATATGTTTTAAATCCACAAAAAAATAAAACATGTAATATAAATGCAACCGAAACAAAACCGATATAATACCGGTAAAAATCCGAATAAAGGTAACGGTTTTTTATCGGTAACGGTATTTAAAAATTTTTATTTCGGTATTGGTAACGGTAACGGTAGTCAATATTAAAGGGTTTTTAATCGGTAACGGTATTGAAAGGGTAACGGTAACCAACACTGGATGCAATATATAATGATATATGACACAATATATATTAATACGCAATTTGATCCGAATAATGGTGGATGTTTTTGCATTAAAAAAGATCTACTTGTATAAAATATGATTTGATTTCATCCGAGTTTTGACCAGACATTGCCTTATATTGGTGGATCTAATTAGATCTAATTGCACAAAAACATATAAAATCCTGGTGTTTTTTGGTTTGGGTTGAGATACACCACAGGTCAACGATACATTCACCAAACATATAATTTTCAAAAACAAAAAAATGTTTGGGTACGCTTCGAACCAGATAGGTGATATACATAACCCTAACAAGGAAATGTTTAGGAACATTTTAAAAAACTTAGAACATTTTTTGTTAATTGGAAACATATATAGTTTTATATGGAACAGAATAAGCTATATATAATGTTATGTTAAATTATACAGAAAAACAAATTTTGTATTGACCCTCATATAATTTTATATAATTATATCAACCGTACACCTTTTAATCCGAATCGTGATTAAATTATATATTACTACATATGACTGCATTAAAAAAATTTAGAAAATATCTCAGGGATGTATAATCATATATAATTTATTATGTTTGTATCAAGTTATATATTGTAATATATGTTTATTTTTACTCGGATACTTTGCTTAAAAAACTTAGAACATTTTTTGTTAATTGGAAACATTTAATTGAAAACATTTATATATGAAACAGAATAAGCTATATATAATTTTATATTAAATTATACAGAAAAACAGATTTTGTATTGGCCCTAATATTATTTCATATATTTACATCAACCGTATACCTTTTAATCCGAATCATGATTAAATTATATGTTACAACATATGACTGCATTTAAAAAAAATAGAAAATACCTCACGGGATGTATAATCATATAAGATTTATTATGTTTGTATCAAGTTATATATTGTTATATATGTTTATTTTTACTCGGGCCTTTTCACATTTATATTTGAACAAAACATTCTTAATTCCTCCTTTTTATATTGTTTAAAGTTTTCGAAACATTCACTCTCAGCAATGTATGAAAAGAAATGGTCAGCAATGTATGAAAAGAAATGGTAGCGGCTCCTTATCCACCTCTGCTTTATTTCTCTCGCCATGTATTAAATAACTCTGAATTTGGCACTCAGTAGTCACCTGGAAAAATGGGTATAAAAAAAAAGTTTGCACATATCCGACCTTGAAATTTTTTAAATTCGGAAGGTAATTGATTGTCCTAGAGAACTTTTATGGTTTTATAGCTAACATATGCTATCATTTTTTTTAAAGTCAAAATAAAATTCCAATTCATACTTCAATAAGTTCATCTTAAGGTCACTTCAATTTTTCCAATAAAATCGATCTAATTGATGAGTTCACCAACATTTCACTATTTATCATTAAAGTACTCACCTTTGACATTATTTTCCATTTTTTAGTTTTTAAAAACTATAAATTCTTAATATAAAAACTTTTGTTAGAAGCTATCACAAAATTCGCTGCTCTCAATCGTTATTTTATAACTAAGTAAGAAATTGCAAGAAAAACTACTGATAAAGTGACAGTACATCAATTCTGTCGAAAAATTTGGAAATAATTGTTTACTTTGTTAAGTTTTTCTTATATTAATGTGAAAAAAAATAATGTTTGCAAAAATTTTAATTTTGACTTTTGGCCAAAAAATGGGTAAAATTTCCTATAGTGCAGTGGTTCAAAAGTTATTAGCAAAACCGTGAATTTCAGATAAGTTTCACCTTAAATTCACGTGTTGAAAATCCGTTAAACATGTTTTAAAAACATTGGCAGGTCACAAAAATATTTTACAACGTATTTTTGTCACTCACAAATATTTTTACACTAAAAAAAAACACACTCGAAAAAATTTTACACTCAAAAAAAATTTAGTAATTTTTTTTTTTCAAAAATTACTATAAAAAAACCTTTTTTTACACAAAACAAAATAGTTTCAAATAAAATTTTTATTTTTTTCACGTTAGAAAATTTATTATCACTTAAAAAGGGCCTTGTTGAGGGTATCTATACATTCGACAATACCGAATTTAACTTTTTTACCTTTGTTTTTTTAATTTTGACTTGTACCATTAAATCTGTAAACAATTTAAATTTGATAGTCATTTATGTTGATTGCAACTATCGAAATAAAAATTGTTAAACTTGTAAACATGTTATTTTAAATCACATTGGCCTCTTTGTCATTATCAATGCAACACCACACCACAGCATTCATTCAAATCCATTTCAAATTAAATACCAAAAAATATTTGAAAAACTTCAAATTTACAAGTGTTAATATAAAAACACAAATCTAGTTTTTTTGGCAGCTTGAAATTATTACTAAAACAAGATTTGTTTTTTTTTTTTTTTTGTTTACCACATAATTAACGACATTTTTAGAATTGATGCAAAATCATGGTGCATGTAAGTTGTTTTATTTAGCTTACTGTAGGTAGAGGTTTGTTTTTATGCAGGCACACATGTGGTATTCTTGAACCGTCATAAATACAGATGTAAATATTTTCAAAATGGCCTTCAAAATGCAATTTACTGTATATAGTAGTAGTAAGTTTAATAAAATTAAAATACATATTAACATTTTAACTTCCATTCGTTGCAAAAATTGCAAATATGCACATTAGCAAATTATCAATTATTTGTTCACACACACTTGCACATAATTGCTACTGCTTTGGTCATAAATTTTTAATTGCTGAAATATTGCTAACGGAGAATATATGTATTGTATGTAGACTGGAGTTTTTTTTGGGGCCCAAAAAATGGCAAAATCGGACAATGGGGTGGGGTGGCGGAAGTTCCCCAACCAACTTTAATAAAACGCTATTTTTCACAGTTTTTTGCATTTTTGTTAAAAATAAATTAAATATTTTTATACCCTACATCACTGATGTGAATCACATTTTGAGTCTATTTAGTGATGTCCGTCCGTAGGTTTGTCCATTTAAATGGTGTAAACACGATGCAGGTCGTAATTACCAATCGATTTGGCTGAAATTTGAAACCTAAGGTTTTTTGGGGATAAAAATGGTCCATGTTTTGACCTAGACCCTTAAATTTGGCTTAATTGCCTCTAACAACAGTAATATTAAAGATATCTTTACGAAATTTAGCAGGCAAACGTACTTCGTATTTAAAAATCATCATTCTAAATTTTAAAAGAATCGGACCAGTCCTAATTGTAGTCCGCATACAATCCACCTTCCCGATATTCACATAAATCTCTCAAAATTCATGAAAATTGGAAATGGTTTAGAAAAATTTTGCTTGTAGGTGTTAAACATATACTTTGGTAACCTAATAAAATTTGATTGTATTCCAAATATTTCTGGACCTACAAGGGAGGTCTTACACAGGGCACCCACTGATTTTACTGAAACTTATATATGGGAAGAGGGGAGGAAATTAATATGGTGTTTCTGTTAAACGGACGAAACAATACACGAACGAACGCTACCCGTACGAATTCGTAATGATATCAGTTTCCATAACATTTTCGTTTGATTACGTTATTTTTTTTCGTTAGTTACGTTTGTCTTGACATTTTGTCAAATTACAGTATTGCCACAAAGTTTTTTTTTTAGTTTTTGTTTATTTTTTTCATACAAAAATTATCTAAACTAAAGGAAGTGGCACATCAACACATCAGCTAAAGAAAACAGGTGATCAAATTTCATGTTTATAAAAAAAACACAATTATAATCAAATCAGAGTTTTTTTTATTTATTATAGCTAAAAAGTTAATACAATTTTAATAAAAAACAAATGAAAACAATAATTTGTATGATGACCCGTGGCTTTTAAATTGTTAATATAAATTGGTCAAATCCGTCTTCTTTTCACTGATTTGTTTTAATATACATTTTTTTCAAAGCATTTAGTTATAAAACATTCACATTTTTTAATTTTATAAATTAATATTAATTATTTTTGTTATAAATTCACATTTTTCACTTATTTTGTTAAATATTACACAAAAAACTCCTTAACGAATGGTATTTTTCATTCGTGTGGTTTTGGCGTTTTTGACATTTCAATTCGTGTTGTAGAAACGGAAAAATATGAAGAAAAATGACAACTTTTACGTTTTCGTTCGACTAAAATGACATCCGCAATACAGAACCTCAAATTGATTTTCGTATGTCATTTGGACGAACGAAAATGAAAATTCGTAATAGAGAAACTGGACATAAGAGTTACCTGTTTTTTCTTAGCTGCCAAATCTCACATTTAGCAGGTCGAAGGGGATGGGAAAAAAAGTGATTTGTTTGTGTTTTGAGGATTTTTTCACATTTTTTCAAAAGAAATTATATGAACATATTATTTAGATTAAAAGGTTTTTTGAAGGCTTACCCATTGGTGCATAGGTCGTGTCCATATTCGGCTTCGTTAAGTTCTTATTTTCAAAAATAAAAAAAATTTGGGGTGTCAATTGACACAATGTCTTCCGATAGGGATGAAATTTGCACCAAGGTTAGTCCTATTGGATAGTAGTAGTTCAGACCCAATCTCTGAGTTAGAGGGGGTCGAAATTTGATATTTTGGCCAAAGAGGTGTTTATTCTCATCCGTGTAACTTTTTACCTATTGTTTTTAGCAAAATGTGTCCCAAATAGTTAAGATAGCTATTTCTTCAGTCTTTCGAAAAAAAATTTTTTTTGATTTTTTTCTTAAAAATCAAAAACTTTTTTGACTTTTTCCTCAAATTAAGCCCATTTTTTTTTTTTTTTGATTCAAAAGAAAGCTTAGGTCATTTACTTTAAGAGCTATGAGGTCACTTAGTGGGATGCGAGTGGGATATCTATGAAAAAAAAAAATTTTTGTAACTTTGGAACACAAAAAACGGTTCTTCAATTTGCACTATTAGGCGTGGGATAGTTAACCAGTTTTCGATTTCGACCCGCGATACCCTCTAATTTTTATAGGTTCGAAAAAGAAAGCACGAGCCAAAAAATTAGGGCGGTGGGGTGGGGCCATATGGCCCCTCATCGGGGTCAAAGTTGGGCATAAAGAGGTAAAAATCCTCAAAAAGCCCCACAACTGCCCTAGAAACGCCCCTGGAGGGGTGCAATGTGAGACGAACCTCCAATAATTTTCTGCCCCTAACATTTTTCTTGAACATACCTTACCCGTATTTCCACTTCCTAAGGGAGCTCCCATACAAAGCATTTTTAAAAAATTTGTTCCTACCATTCTAACTTACCCTAAAGTGTCCTTAGTGGAGCCAAATGTATGACCGACCTCCATTATTTTATTAATTCCAACATTTTTTTCAAATATACCTACAATGTATCTTTAACCCTTAAGGTGGTCCCCATACATTTCTTTTATTATACCCTCGACTCTAGTGATAGAGGGTATATATAAGTTTGTCATTCCGTATGTAACACATTGAAATATTGGTTTAGGACCCCATAAAGTATATATATTCATGATCCTTGATCGATTTTAAGTCGATCTAGCGATGTCCGTCTGTCTGTCTGTCTGTCTGCCTGTCTGTTGAAATCACGTTTTTGGCAATAATCCGGAACCGATTTAAACGCTTGGGGTACCAAAAGTTGCGTAATTCTCCTAGGCAAAAACTGATGTATTTTTTATTGAAATCGGTTAAGCATTTTTAAAGATATGAGTGAAAATGTAAAGGTACCTCTAAAATAATGGTGAATTTTACACAAAAAAATGCTATAACTTAACACCTGTTAAATGAATGAGAACGAAACTTGAAATTTAATGTAATTTTATCATTCCTAACACTCACAAAAAATTTGGGCGGAATCGCACAATGGGGAGAGGCACCAGAAATTTAACCCAAAATTTTAAAATGATTTATCTTGGCTCATGGTTGACATATTCAAATAAAATTTTAAAATGGTTCATATTTTATTGTTCTCAACGTTTTTTTGGTTATTTTGGTATCAATTATGGCAAAATCGGTCAAGGGGTTAAGAAGCTATGAGCAATTGAGATGAGTTTCAATATAAACCTCCATGATATGACGTGGCTGAGCGCCATTTTGTAGTTGTTGATGCTTATTTGGCTTGTTAGTGGTTATTTGTATCAATAGAAGTAAAAATTACGTAGTATGTGTCATACACGTGGTTGCTTTTATATAATTTTCATACATATAAAATATTTTTTTTTTGTTTTTTAAATATTTACATTGCACTATGGTTCCGATCATCACTTTTCTTGGCCAAAATTACAAAACTGGAAAAATGTCTGGTTTCAAATAGGTTTTGTGTTAAAAATTTTTATAATTTTTTTTGTTTTCCATGTAGAATATTATAAGAAATTTTTTTATATTTAAACTCAAAAAATAATTTAAAAAATTTTAAAAAATACGTTTTTTTATGTTGATCTAAATTTGTTTTTGAACGGTAAATAAGTGTATACAAAAACAAAATATGCTTTCTGTTGTTTGTAAGTGTTTATGATTTTCTATAAAATCAATTTTGGCCAAGAAAGGTCGTCTGCGTCTACACCATTTACAGATGTAATTCGAAAAAGATCAATTGTAATTCGAAGATTCTATTTGTAATTCGAAGATTCCATTTGTAATTCGAAGATTCCATTTGTAATTCGAAGATTCCATTTGTAATTCGAATACTCCAATTGTAATTCGAAGATTCCATTTGTAATTCGAAGATTCCAATTGTAATTCGTAAAAGATCAATTGTAATTCGAAAAAGATCAATTGTAATTCGAAAAAGATCAATTGTAATTCGTAAAAGATCAATTGTAATTCGTAAAAGATCAATTGTAATTCGAAAAAGATCAATTGTAATTCGAAAAAGATCAATTGTAATTCGTAAAAGATCAATTGTAATTCGAAGATTCCAATTGTAATTCGTAAGAGATCAATTGTAATTCGAAAAAGATCAATTGTAATTCGAAGATTCCAATTGTAATTCGTAAAAGATCAATTGTAATTCGAAAAAGATCAATTGTAATTCGTAAAAGATCAATTGTAATTCGTAAAAGATCAATTGTAATTCGTAAAAGATCAATTGTAATTCGAAAAAGATCAATTGTAATTCGTAAAAGATCAATTGTAATTCGAAAAAGATCAATTGTAATTCGAAAAAGATCAATTGTAATTCGTAAAAGATCAATTGTAATTCGAAAAAGATCAATTGTAATTCGAAAAAGATCAATTGTAATTCGAAAAAGATCAATTGTAATTCGTAAAAGATCAATTGTAATTCGTAAAAGATCAATTGTAATTCGAAAAAGATCAATTGTAATTCGAAAAAGATCAATTGTAATTCGAAAAAGATCAATTGTAATTCGTAAAAGATCAATTGTAATTCGTAAAAGATCAATTGTAATTCGAAAAAGATCAATTGTAATTCGAAAAAGATCAATTGTAATTCGTAAAAGATCAATTGTAATTCGTAAAAGATCAATTGTAATTCGAAGATTCCATTTGTAATTCGAAGATTCCATTTGTAATTCGAAGATTCCAATTGTAATTCGAAAAGCAACGAGTATAAAATCGTTTCTTACGCCTTTAAAAACATTGTTTTTTTGTTGATTTACTCGTTGGTTTTCGAATTACAATTGGAATCTTCGAATTACAAATGGAATCTTCGAATTACAAATGGAATCTTCGAATTACAATTGATCTTTTACGAATTACAATTGATCTTTTACGAATTACAATTGATCTTTTTCGAATTACAATTGATCTTTTTCGAATTACAATTGATCTTTTTCGAATTACAATTGATCTTTTTCGAATTACAATTGATCTTTTACGAATTACAATTGATCTTTTTCGAATTACAATTGATCTTTTTCGAATTACAATTGATCTTTTTCGAATTACAATTGATCTTTTACGAATTACAATTGATCTTTTTCGAATTACAATTGATCTTTTTCGAATTACAATTGATCTTTTTCGAATTACAATTGATCTTTTACGAATTACAATTGATCTTTTTCGAATTACAATTGATCTTTTTCGAATAACAATTGATCTTTTACGAATTACAATTGATCTTTTTCGAATTACAATTGATCTTTTACGAATTACAATTGATCTTTTACGAATTACAATTGATCTTTTACGAATTACAATTGATCTTTTTCGAATTACAATTGATCTTTTACGAATTACAATTGGAATCTTCGAATTACAATTGATCTTTTTCGAATTACAATTGATCTTTTACGAATTACAATTGGAATCTTCGAATTACAATTGATCTTTTACGAATTACAATTGATCTTTTACGAATTACAATTGATCTTTTTCGAATTACAATTGATCTTTTACGAATTACAATTGATCTTTTTCGAATTACAATTGATCTTTTACGAATTACAATTGATCTTTTACGAATTACAATTGATCTTTTTCGAATTACAATTGGAATCTTCGAATTACAAATGGAATCTTCGAATTACAATTGGAGTATTCGAATTACAAATGGAATCTTCGAATTACAAATGGAATCTTCGAATTACAAATGGAATCTTCGAATTACAAGTAGAATCTTCGAATTACAATTGATCTTTTTCGAATTACATCTGTAAATGGTGTAGATCATTGGTTAACATTGTGGAGGGTATTTAAAGATTCGGCACAGCCGAATATAGCTTTCTTACTTGTTTTTTATAAATTTGTTTTATTAAACCAGCTCCTACCACCCCTACCGTGCCTCCTTGAGAGGCAAAAATTACGACCAAACCAAATTATTTTTTAGTTACCAACATTTTGTCCGAACATAATAACACCCCATCTCCACTCCCTAAGGGGGCTCCCATACATTATAAATGATATAAATGATGAGAATAAAAGTTTGGTGAAAAAAAAAATTATAATAAAAAACAAGTGAGAGTGTTACATACGGCTGTGCCGAATGTTTTATACCCTCCAAAATTTAAAAAAAATATATTAAAAAAAATCAGGGGCGTCTTTTTTTTGGGGGGGTCAGTGGGTGACGTTAGGGGGCACACCCCCTTGCGATTTTGAACTTCTTCTGAGATAAGAAAGTTGCATTTGCTTAGCAAAAGTACAAAAAAAGTTTTTTAAAAAAAAAAGTTTTTGATGAAAAAAAAATTGTGATGAAATAAAATTTTTTTGATAAAAAACAAAGTTTTTTTTAGAAAGAAAAATTTTTAATGAAAAAAAAATGATAAAGAAAACAATTTTATGATGAAAATACAAAAATTTTATGAAAAAACAAATTTTTGATGAAAACAAAAATTGATGAAAAATAATTTTGTTATTTTATTCACCAGCTGGTGAACAAATTTTTTTATTTACCAGGAGGTGAATTATTATACTAGTAACATATCTAAGTAAAAAAACTTTATCGGTTTTAATATACTGAAAACAGAAATTCTTATTTTCTGAGGTGGCGTCCTGCGTCATGTTAAAAAAAATATTTTTATTCTTTAATATTCTCAATTTAATATATAAATTGTTCATAAATTTTTGTCCACACCAGTAAATAAATCATAATAAACCAGTTACATTTACCAACCAAATTTGTAACACTACGCAATAAATAAGCTAACTAAAAATTATAATCTTGATTATTAATATTATAAATATGTATTATTGGCAATCCTTCATCTACTTAATATATTAAAAAGTATTTACATAAATTTACATTACATTAAAAATACTTTTACACACTTGTAATTTTTTTTTTGCAATGCATGAACATGAACTAAATAGCGATTAATAAATTAAAAAAAAAAATATTAATCAAGATTGAAAAAAACAATTGCGAGAATAATAAAAAAAGTACCCATATTTTGATGAAATTAAAATTATTTAATAAATATTTACGTGTAGGTATATTGTAATTGTTAACTCATGATAACAATTTAGTTGTGTAAATGTCAATAAACTAAGGGCCTGTTGTGATTTTTTCTAATTGTTTTTTTGTAATTTACACTATATGGGAATAATTTACTAGATTACTGAACGCTTAATTTTTAGAAATTAATTAGTTTTTACAACATTTCTTTTAACATAAAAAAAATAAAAAACAATTACTCTACAAAATGTAAAAAAGATTATTGCTCAAAACATTATTTGAAAAAAAAAAATTATTAAAAAAACAATAAAAAATTTGTAAAAGAAATTAATTTTGAGAAAAAAAAATAAGTTAAAAAAATTTTTCGCTGGAAAAAAATTGTTGGGGGAAAAAAATCAGCGAAAAAATTTTTGGAGTAAAAAAATATGTACACTGGTTGACAACAAATTAGAAACTTTTCTATAAAACATGCAATTTGTTAAATACAAAGTTAATTATTCACTCAGAAAATTATGTAAGTTACTACATGTTAGTTATTTGTATATTTTACAGTAGTTAGTTGTTTTCAACTACAAAGTCAGTTGTTTTTGTATGAAAAATATCAAACAACTATTTCTGTTAGTTATTTTAAGCCGTTTTTTTGAACAACTAACAAAAAAGTACTGTGATGTAGTAACAGTTATTTAAAGTAGTTAATTTAATTTTTTTTATCTCTGAAAAATTTTCAAAGTTTTTTTCCAAAAAAAAAATCGTTTATTTTTATTTTTCACAACTTTTTTTTTTTTAAAAAAAACTTGGACAAAATTTGGTCTTCAATTTTTTTTTTTTGAAAAATGTTTTGAAAAAAAAATATGTGTTGATTATTTTATTTTTACTACATTTTAGTTGGTTTGACTACAAATGTAAGTAGTTTTTACTACATAAGTCAATTCTTTTTTGTCAGTTAAAATAACTAACATTGTTAGTTGATTTAACTGAAAAAGTAGTTGACCCCAAAACAACTTACAAAGTAGTTATTTTAACTGACATTTTCAGTTGATTTTACTAACATAATTTTTTGAGTGTTATTATCAAACGAATATAATTTAAAACAAGTAAAAAAGTTCAATTCGGCCTTGCCGAATGTAGTGATACCCTCCACAATTTCAAAAAGATTTTTGCAAAAAACTTTATTTAAAAGGAAATTACTTTTTCCGGGAAAAAAAATTTTGCTAAAAAAAAATCCTCGATTTTTTTCTTTTTTTCTCAAAAAATATGTTCGTACTTGTTTAAATACCATTTGGTGTTCAATTATGTTCACATATGTCAACCAGAAGCCGAATTAAAGCATTTTGTATTTTAAGGTTATGTTGAATGTACTGAAATTTGAGGTGTGCTTACATTTTCGTTCATAACTTTTGAACCGCTGAACCGATATCGCTCAAATGCAATACCAAACTTCTGGGGAGAACTTCCAATAAATATGTTAAGTTTCAGTCATCTCTGTGCAATATTTTGTCCGCGACAGCATTTTCCACAGACAGACAGACAGACAGACGGACAGACGGACAGACGGACAGACGGACAGACGGACAGACGGACAGACGGACAGACGGACAGACGGACAGACGGACAGACGGACAGACGGACAGACGGACAGAGGGAAAAATTACTGAAGCCACAAAGAATAAGTGCACTAACAAGGGAAGTATCTCAACCCTTATGAACCGATTTGCCTGAAACTTAAAATATATATTAAAGAGACGATTTTAAGGTTGGGGTGTCTCGGCTTATCGGCCATATCGGTGTTTAAAAATTTCGTTGTCCCCTTATGAAACCATGTGGACCTTCGGGAAAATTTTGATAACTCCCGAACTAACAGGAATATCGTCTAGGGCAAAAATACGGGTCGACTTAAATTTAATAAAGATTATTTCTTCTCCATATGGATATCGTAGGTCTATGTCTTCACATAAGTACCCCCCAAAATTTACACATTTTCCTGAAAAAAATATTTAAAGAAGCCGATTTTTTACAAGGTTCTGCCACCATTGGATAGGCATTAAAAAAACCTTTCTTCTCATATGAAAACATCATATAGTTTCTTAAAAAGAAATGGCTGAAAAATCCAAAAAACGATTTTTTCGCCATTTTTTGACCCATGTTTTGAACCCCTTAATCCCCGATATGGCCGATAAGCCGAGACACCCCAACCTTAGAATTGTCTCTATTATATATATTTTAAGTTTCAGGTAAATCGGTTCATAAGGGTTGAGATACTTCCCTTGTAAGAGTTATATCAGCCTACCGCACTATATCTACCAGTGCCGCCCTTGTGCTGGCAGGGATCCCACCAATAGATCTCCTAGTAATGGAAAGAGCTGAAACCTGGAACAAACGAGCATGTCCAGAAAATAAGAACCTTATTAAAAACGAAGCAAGAAACAACTTAGTACTAAAATGGCAAGCACGCTGGGAAAGCGAAGAAAAAGGAAGATGGACATATAGACTCATACCAAACATTTCCAAATGGTTGGAGAGAAAACACGGTAATATAAATTATTACCTAACACAAGTTCTGACAGGCCACGGCAGCTTTAACAGCTACCTACAACGTTTCAGAATTAGAGACACAACAGGATGTGAAGATTGTGGCGCTGAAGAAGATAACGCTGAACATGTTTTATTTCATTGTTCAAAGTGGCATGATATAAGGCAAAATGTAAACAACAAAGTAGGTGTTACTTTATCACCGGAAAACTTAATTAAAATCGGAAACAAAATGGAAGTTGTGTGATTCATTGATAAGTCGCATAATGAAGGAAAGATGTCAGAGAAGACCGAACCCCTAACTAGGAGCTCAAAATATAGCAGGAGGAAAACTTGAGAGTTAAACAACCATCCGACCTGATGAAATGCTAACATAGTCCCGGGATGGATCGGGAAGATATCGTGGGGCCACTAGATGATAGCGCGCTATCACTACGTCCAAAAAAAAAAAAAAAAACAGACGGACGGACAGACGGACAGACGGACATCGCTAGAATGTCTTAAAATCGATCGGGCATCATGAATATATATGGGCAATTCCATCATGTCGAACGTGACCGTTGAACACATTTAAGTTGAAATAAAAGTCAAAATATAAAGAATTTTTTTCTTGACAAAAGGGGAAACTTATAGCTCTTAACTAGCTCTATAATTGTTGCTCAGGTTGATTTTGGATATTGTTTCAAGTTTTCGAGATAATCGCAAAGAACACAACCATTCGCACGGGACAAAAAACAGAAGTGGTTTTCGTGACTATCAATTAAAACTCTGTTTTTAGCGAAACCTGAGGCAATATCACAATGCGACTAATTTTAGAATGTTGGCTAATAACGTCTCTTAAAAGTTGTAAAATTTTACCTCAAAATTATTTCTACTTTTTAATTAATTTAACTTTTATCACTGTCGCACGGGACATGTCGCACGGGATATTTTTTTCCATCATTATATTTATATTGTTTAAGTTGTTCTTTTTTTAACAAATTATAAATAAATAAACTTAAAAAACATATTTTTATTCATTTATTTTATTTCAATACGTCCTTCAGCCAACGATTTCCACTTTTGTCTAGCATTCCGCATTATTTCCTTGTTTTTTAATTTATTGTCTTGTAATTTTATTTCATCTTCCTTTAACTTTTTCCTCCACCGTTTGCATCACTCTTTATTTTTTTCGCCGTTTATACTCATCTATAGGGATGTGATTTGCATGCAAATGCATGTTTTTTGTCGATCGTCTAAAAACGATATCGACCAATTATCTTTCCGAATCAAGAAATTTGCGTTAAAATGGCATCGATTTGTTTTTGCATATTTTGGGGAAAATGCATATTTTTGCATATTTTGGTTTTAAATGCATATTTTGTGTATATTTCCAACTTTCAAGTGCATAGTTTTGCATATTTTGGCATAAATGAGCAAAAACACAAATTGAAATTGATTTGTTTCATAATCAATTTTAAATTTTAAAAATTTATTTTGAAAATAAGAAAAATATTTTTTTTTTTAACTTTTTTATAGATTGTTTGATTTTAAAAACAATTATGGTACATAAAGTTTTAAATATTACTATTTAAGGCCGGCGTTATTTTTTTCTTTTTATGAAGTTTTTCGTATGATTTTTATTGCCTACATTTTATTTTTTAGTGCATATTTTAAGGCTTTTTAGTGCATATTTTGAATTTTTAGCGAATATTTTAAGCGCATATTTTCGATTTTTTAGTGCATGAAAATCTCATCCCTACTCATCTATATTTAAATAATTTAAACCCGAGTAAAAATTTTTATATGATACAATATATAATGATAAGTAACACAATATATATTTATACGCAATTTGATCCGAATAATGGTGGATGTTTTTGCATTAAAAAAGATCAACTTGTATAAAATATGATTTGATTTCATCCGAGTTTTGACCAGACATTGCCATATATTAGTGGATCTAATTAGATCTAATTGCATAAAAACATGTAAAATCCTGGTGTTTTTTGGTTTGGGTTGAGTTACACCACAGGTCAACGATACATTCACCAAACATGTAATTTTCTTAAACAAAAAAATGTTCGGGTACGCTTCGAACCAGATAGGTGATATACATAACCCTAACAAGGAAATGTTTAGGAACATTTTAAAGAGTTTCTTATACTTTGCCTTTAAAACTTAGAAAATTGTTGGTTAAATGGAAACATATAGTGTTATATATGGAACAGAATAGGATATATATAATTTTATATTAAATTATACAGAAAAACAAATTTTGTATTGAACCTCATAAAATTTTATATAATTATATCAATCGTACACCTTTTAATCCGAATCATGATTAAATTATATATTACTACATATGATTGCATTAAAAAAATTTTGAAAATATCTCACGCGATGTATAATCATTAGGGATGAGATTTCCATGCAAATGCATGTTTTTTGTCGACAGTCTAAAAACGATTTTTACCAATTATCTTTCCGAATCAAGAAATTTGCTTTAAAATGGCATCGATTTGTTTTTGCATATTTTTGCATATTTTGGTTAAAATGCATATTTTTGCATATTTTGATTTTAAGTGCATATATTGTGCATATTTCCATTTTTAAGTGCATATTTTTGCATATTTTGATATAAATTAGCAAAAACACAAATTTAAATTTATTTGTTTCAAAAACTATTTTAAATTTTAAAAATTTATTTTGAAAACAAGAAAATTATTTTTTTCTTTTTAATTTTTTTATAGATTGTCCTAATTTATAAAAAAAATCCTGCTTACATAAAGTTTTAAATGTCACTATTTAAGCCCGGTTTTATTTTTTGCTTTTTTAAGAAGTTTTTCGAATGAAAACAAGACTTTTATTGGCCACATTTTATTTTTTAGTGCATATTTTTAGGTTTTTTAGTGCATATTTTGAATTTTTTAGTGCATATTTTAAGCGCATATTTTCGATTTTTTAGTGCATGAAAATCTCATCCCTAATAATCATATATGATTTATTATGTTTGCATCAAGTTATATATTGTTATATATGTTTATTTTTACTCGGGAAAGTATGTATTTGTATAAGTAAATCGTTTATGCAAGAAAAAATATTTTTTAAAAATTTTAAAATCCACACTTACCATGTCGCACGTGACCAACTTTATATAAGAACCAAGATCACAGATTTTATTATTTTTTAAAATTGTTTTTTTTATTTTAATTGTAATAAAAATCTGTGTTTGTTCTGAATATTTGTTGAATTTTCGTCATGTCTACTTGACGCACTAATAACTAATGTTGTTTTTCTATGTCGCACGGGACATCGAAATATGTGATAAAGCATAGCAAAAACTAACGGTTATTTTTTAAATGCATAGTTTGTTATGCATTTTTTTAGCTCTTTGTATCTCCAGAAAGATTTTTTAAAAGCAAAAGTCAACATTTAATGCTTCTCTTTAAGAACTTTTATCAAAACAAAAGGTGCAATAGAAATGTCCCAATGAGAAAAAATTGGCTTGCTCGACTTTATATTCGAATATCTCGAAATGGGTTATGAATAAATGTAAAATTTGTTCACGTTAGTAAAATTTGATTGTTTCTTATGAAAATATGTTAAAACAAATTGGTTTTAAGAACTTTTGGTTTTTTGGTCTTGGTAGACCTTTCGGTGGAAGTGCCCATATACTTTATGGGGTCCCAGACCGATATTTCGATGAGTTACAAACGGAATGACAAACTTATATATACCCTCTATCACTAAGTGGAGGGTATAAAAAAGTTATGTAGGCAATTTATAAAGCTTTAATTTAAGCTTGATAGCGTTTAGATTGAGTAAATAAAAAATGTGCTACGAGGGTCGATCTGGAAAATGAAATTATTTATAGACATTTTTCAGAAAATGTTTTAAAAATATTTCTAAGTTGATTTTTTTTTAAGTTCAAACATTAATAATTTAAAAAATGGTTTTTATTTAGTAATCAACTAATTTTTCCAACAACCAAAAAATAAAATTATTTAAATTTTTGTAAGCCGTCTAATAAGATTGAATTTATGGTGTTGAGATGTTTTACAATATATCAGTTTTATACACGACTTACTTATGATTGTACGATTTTTTTGTTTTTCTGAAATAAAATTATGATTTTTTTAGAACATGTTGGTAAATAATAAATGGGCGGTTTGTATTATTACTTAAGTGACCGTTTTATTTTATTTGCCAAAAGTTATTTTGTTAATTTGCCTAAAAGTATGTTATATGATAACTGTGTGTTTCAGAAGTGTTGTTTTTGTTTGCTTTTACTGCATCCCAGCAATTTTTTTATACCCTACACCACACTGTGGTACAGGGTATAATTAGGGTGACCATTTTTTTCTGAACTCAAATCAGTACGCCCAAGTTTTTATGTTTTTTTTGTTTTTTTAGAAATAAAACTTTTCTATGGGAAAACACTAATGATTTTTTTCAACACTTAAACAGTTTTGGTGAAACTAACAAACTCGGTAACAGTTAGTATTTCTATAAAAACAACTGTCAAAAAACAAATGCCACAAACTGTTCTTGTTATTTTGCTGAAAATTTAGTTGACTTGAAACAACTTAATTTGAATATTTTGATCGTTTCAGTGCAGAAAATAGAACAAAAACCCACACGTTTTCAGATTTTTTTCTTTTCTTTTTAGCTTTGTTGACTTTTCCTTTTAAAAAACTTTCCAAGGAATGAGCACATGTTTTTTGAATAGCCCTGACCGCTTTTTCCAATAAATACTGATGACCTCACCAATCATCTCAGAATCATTTGGATTCATGCAATTACATTATATTTCTAAAAATATATAAAATCCATCATCCAGTGGCCTTTTCGTTTTAGGAAACCTCAAGGATTCTGTGCAACTTTTCATGTAAATTGATGAAAATCAAAATAACCTCGTGCTCATATAAATTTTTGTGTTAAGGAACCTCTTGATTGACGAAATCTAACCTCCTTAGAATTATTTTACTATAAATTATCTCGTTATCACGAAATCTAACCTGATTGACGAAATCTAACCTCGTTAGAATTAATTTACTATAAATTATTTCGTTATCAGATTTATTAAAAACTACTCTTACGACGTATTTTATGAAAATTTAAGTTCTTGTATAAAATTTTCGAATACAAATATTTTTTATTATGAAATGTTCAAAAATCAGTACAATCAGTACATATTTCAAAAAATCAGTACAAATCAGTACAACGTTTTTTTATCAGTACACGTGATCAAAAATTAGTACATGTACTGATCAAATCAGTACGAATGGTTAGCCTAGGTATAATGAGTTTGTGCTGATGTTTGTAACAACCCGAAATATTGGTCCTAGACCCACTTTTAAGTATACCGATCAACTTAGAATCACTTTTTGAGTCGATTTAGCGATGTCCGTCCGTCTGTCCGTCCTTCTGTCTGTCCATGTAAATGGTGTAAACACGATACAGGTCACAATTTTTAATCAATTGACTTAAAATTTGAAACTTAAGCCTCTTTTGGTCCAAGGACGAAGCCTATTGAAATTGGAAAAAATCGGTCCATATTTAGACCTATCCCCCATACGAAGGTCCTCTTTAGCTTCGGCTCAAATGACTCTAATAGCCGCATTTTAGTAGGTATCTTTTTGAAATTTGGCAGGTAATCATGTTTCATCCCTAAAAATTACCATTTCGAATTTTAAAGAAATCGGACTAGTTCTTCTTGTAGCCCCATTCACATAAATCTCTCAAATCTCATGAAAATAGAAAATATTTAATTAAAATTCTGTTTGTGTATGTTAAACGCGTACTTTAATAACCTTATCAAATCTGATTATCATCGGACCATTTTTGGACTTAGGTCCCATGTGAAAATTTCGCCCGATATTCAGTTGAAGCGGTTTATAGTCAACAAAAAGAAGCCTATTACACTCAAATTTGATTGGTGAGTGCTTTTTACACTTATTAAAGATTTGACAAAATAGAGATCTAATTATTCCATGTTTGAACTTGGGACTTATTTTGCGGGAAACTCTGGTGTAGGGTATTATATGGTCGGTCTTGACCGACTATAATTTTCTTACTTGTTTTGTTATAAAAAATTGGTAACAGAACGCACTATGAATTATGAACGACTTTTTATATACGAGTAATGGGTTCCTTTAACTCCCACTGTAGCATAGGACGCCAAAGATTTACTAACAATAAGACGGACTTTACACACAGACTTTTTTCCTTGCATGTCTGCTACTGCATTCGAGTTTGTGGGCAAAAGAGGTAGAATAAGAGAAGAAAACGCAAAAGGGAATTGAAAATCAAGGTAAAAAGTCTGTTAAATCAAAATTGTAATTATTTTTCACCAGCTGGTGAATAAAGCGTAACATAATTACACAGGCCAACAAATTTTTAACCGATAGACCAGAGGTTACTTTTCTAAGAGTTTGAGTTGCGCTGAATCCGAATCTGGTCTCAGAATTGCCAATCACATCAGGTTTTCGAGATATCTTAGCTTTAAGTTGAAAACCCCCATTTTTCGCCATATTCGAGACGTTATAACTGCAAAAATTTGCCTTTATTTATAAAACCTGATATGTCGTCTGAAAGTCCTACAAATTACCTTTAAAATGAATGTTTAACCAAATAATACCTTATTTCATCTCTGAGATATCTTAACCTGAAATTTTTTCTCGTTTCGTGACTCTGGATGCGGCTGAAAGTGGTATGTTTTCACTAAACACATCATATAAATTTCAACGGGCGATATCTCAGTAAATAGAAAGGATATTTAAACAATTCAAAAAACATTTAAATTTTTTTTTTTTATAATTTTTTTTTTTTCATAAATTTTTTTACATCAAAAAAAATTTTTCATCAATATTTTCTTTTTTTTTTTTCATTATTTTTTTTCGTCAAATTTTTTTTTTTTTTTATCAAAAAAATTTTTACATAAACAATTTTCATCAAAAATTTGTTTTTTTATCAAAAACGTTTTTCATCAAAAAATTTTTTTCTTTTTTTCTCATTTTTTTTTTGTACCAAAACTACTTTTCCACCAAGTCTAAACTTCTGATATATAAATGTTTTATTTCTTTAACAAATGTACAAAAAACAAATGAGAGAGAGTGTTAAATTCTTTTGTGCCAAATCTTTTATACTCTCTAAAATGTAAAATTACTTTTTTTATTTTAGTAATACACACGTTTACCAAATTTACAGCTCTTTTGGTTTGGACTACATCTTGCTTTCTACAGACAGATGGACGGATGTATATAACTAGAGTGTCTTAGAAATGGATCAATAATATTTGATCTTAATGGAGTCCACGACCGATATTTCAATTCGTTTTGCATGGAAAGGCAAATGAATCTAATTGTGTTTTCTTTTCTGGCAAAAAATGTGCCTTTTTTTTGCATTTCGCCCCAAAAATTATGTTTTTGTGTTCTTTTCTAAAAAGAGAAGAATATCGTGTTCTTTTCTAAAAATGTCTGCCCTATAAAGTGCAAAAAAGTTGCACTTTTTACCCCGTAAAAAATCACGGGGTTGAAATTGCCTTATACAACAGCTGACTTTTTCTGTGTTGTTTTCTGAAAACAGCTGTTAAAAAATACAGGGCAGAGTATTTCTGGATGTTGTGTTCTATTCCAGTCAAATAAAATGCAAATTTTTGAAGGTTTGAGTTAAACATTTTAAAAATGTTTACCCTAAAAAGGCAAACATTTTTTTCAGAAAAGAAATCACCATAACATTATTTTTTTCCAAAAAAAAACTTTGCTTTGCTAGTCCACCGAAATCTTCATCATAACATTATCATGATTTAATGTTTTTGGCAAGAGTACAAAATTCGCAGGCATTTTTTAATAGAGGGGTGTTAAAAATTATAGCACATCTGAATGTAATAATTTATAAGAAAAACACGTAAAAAAGTTATATTCGGACTTGCCGAATGTAGTGATACCCTCCACAATTTCAAAAATATTATTGCAAAAAACTTTTTTTAAAAGGAAATTACTTTTGAAAAAAAAAAAAATTTCCGCGAAAAAAATTTTTGGAAAAAAAAAATCCGCAATTTTTTTCTTTTTTTGTCAAAAAAATATTTTCGTACTTGTTTAAATACCATTTGGTGTTGAATTATGTTTACATATGTCAACCAGCAGCCGAATTAAAGCGTTTTGTATTTTTAGGTTATGTTGAATGTACTAACATTTTTGAGGTGTCCTTATATTTTCGTTCATAACTTTTGAACCGCTGCACATTGGGTTGAACACTATCAAAACTGAGGATTAATTAAAAATTTGAAGTTGGTATATTGTAATATTTTTTTTAATGGGTTTAAAGAGGATAAAATTCTCCATCAAAAGCTGTCAAAATTAGTGTTCTAAGTTGTTTACTTTTTTTGCTATGCTCTCTCAAAGTTTAATAATTTTAATTAATTTAGTGTATAGTGGTAAAAAGTGAAAAACGAAATATTTCAAGTGATTTTTTTTTTGTTTTCAGCTAAAAATAAAAATTTTTGTAAAATGGATTCTTAAACTACAGGTATTTAACTATATTATTGACAAGCGGTTGTTAAGATAAAAGTTGAAAAAATTGTTTTAATAATTTTTTAAAAAATACCCTAAAAATGGGGTATTTTTTATATATATGCTGAGTTTTGGTTGCTACTCTGATGAGCTCGGGCGTATCTGAGAACATAGTGATAAAATATAGGATTTTTGCTTTAAAACCCATGAAAGAACCAATGCCAAGACTTGCCAATACGAAAAATACAAGAGATTCTTTTTAAACATCTCCAGTGTAAAAAAATTATATGCTCGAAATCTTAATAGCTAATACTTGTTTTTTGTTTTAGTTTTTCTATTGTCTTTATGTTGTTTACCGTTTTTATTTATAACTATTTATTATAAATGTGTAATTTAATTATAATAACAAATAATTTTAATGATCATATATATTAGAGTGGGGTGTAAAGTTACTTTTTATCGAAGTTGGTAATGTTTTTGCTTAAAATAAAAATAAAACCCATGCAGTTTTTGAAAAAAAAAATCGCGAAATTGTTTAAAAGTTTAAATTACATTCGGTATCAAATTTTGTTCATATTTCTTAGCCAGCAACCAAATTAAAGCATTTAGTATTTTTAGGTTATGTGGAATGTACCAAAATTTTCGAGGTGTCCTTACATTTCCGTTCATAACTTAGTTAGTTAGTTAGTTAGTTAGTTAGTTAGTTAGTTAGTTAGTTAGTTAGTTAGTTAGTTAGTTAGTTAGTTAGTTAGTTAGTTAGTTAGTTAGTTAGTTAGTTAGTTAGTTAGTTAGTTAGTTAGTTAGTTAGTTAGTTAGTTAGTTAGTTAGTTAGTTAGTTAGTTAGTTAGTTAGTTAGTTAGTTAGTTAGTTAGTTAGTTAGTTAGTTAGTTAGTTAGTTAGTTAGTTAGTTAGTTAGTTAGTTAGTTAGTTAGTTAGTTAGTTAGTTAGTTAGTTAGTTAGTTAGTTAGTTAGTTAGTTAGTTAGTTAGTTAGTTAGTTAGTTAGTTAGTTAGTTAGTTAGTTAGTTAGTTAGTTAGTTAGTTAGTTAGTTAGTTAGTTAGTTAGTTAGTTAGTTAGTTAGTTAGTTAGTTAGTTAGTTAGTTAGTTAGTTAGTTAGTTAGTTAGTTAGTTAGTTAGTTAGTTAGTTAGTTAGTTAGTTAGTTAGTTAGTTAGTTAGTTAGTTAGTTAGTTAGTTAGTTAGTTAGTTAGTTAGTTAGTTAGTTAGTTAGTTAGTTAGTTAGTTAGTTAGTTAGTTAGTTAGTTAGTTAGTTAGTTAGTTAGTTAGTTAGTTAGTTAGTTAGTTAGTTAGTTAGTTAGTTAGTTAGTTAGTTAGTTAGTTAGTTAGTTAGTTAGTTAGTTAGTTAGTTAGTTAGTTAGTTAGTTAGTTAGTTAGTTAGTTAGTTAGTTAGTTAGTTAGTTAGTTAGTTAGTTAGTTAGTTAGTTAGTTAGTTAGTTAGTTAGTTAGTTAGTTAGTTAGTTAGTTAGTTAGTTAGTTAGTTAGTTAGTTAGTTAGTTAGTTAGTTAGTTAGTTAGTTAGTTAGTTAGTTAGTTAGTTAGTTAGTTAGTTAGTTAGTTAGTTAGTTAGTTAGTTAGTTAGTTAGTTAGTTAGTTAGTTAGTTAGTTAGTTAGTTAGTTAGTTAGTTAGTTAGTTAGTTAGTTAGTTAGTTAGTTAGTTAGTTAGTTAGTTAGTTAGTTAGTTAGTTAGTTAGTTAGTTAGTTAGTTAGTTAGTTAGTTAGTTAGTTAGTTAGTTAGTTAGTTAGTTAGTTAGTTAGTTAGTTAGTTAGTTAGTTAGTTAGTTAGTTAGTTAGTTAGTTAGTTAGTTAGTTAGTTAGTTAGTTAGTTAGTTAGTTAGTTAGTTAGTTAGTTAGTTAGTTAGTTAGTTAGTTAGTTAGTTAGTTAGTTAGTTAGTTAGTTAGTTAGTTAGTTAGTTAGTTAGTTAGTTAGTTAGTTAGTTAGTTAGTTAGTTAGTTAGTTAGTTAGTTAGTTAGTTAGTTAGTTAGTTAGTTAGTTAGTTAGTTAGTTAGTTAGTTAGTTAGTTAGTTAGTTAGTTAGTTAGTTAGTTAGTTAGTTAGTTAGTTAGTTAGTTAGTTAGTTAGTTAGTTAGTTAGTTAGTTAGTTAGTTAGTTAGTTAGTTAGTTAGTTAGTTAGTTAGTTAGTTAGTTAGTTAGTTAGTTAGTTAGTTAGTTAGTTAGTTAGTTAGTTAGTTAGTTAGTTAGTTAGTTAGTTAGTTAGTTAGTTAGTTAGTTAGTTAGTTAGTTAGTTAGTTAGTTAGTTAGTTAGTTAGTTAGTTAGTTAGTTAGTTAGTTAGTTAGTTAGTTAGTTAGTTAGTTAGTTAGTTAGTTAGTTAGTTAGTTAGTTAGTTAGTTAGTTAGTTAGTTAGTTAGTTAGTTAGTTAGTTAGTTAGTTAGTTAGTTAGTTAGTTAGTTAGTTAGTTAGTTAGTTAGTTAGTTAGTTAGTTAGTTAGTTAGTTAGTTAGTTAGTTAGTTAGTTAGTTAGTTAGTTAGTTAGTTAGTTAGTTAGTTAGTTAGTTAGTTAGTTAGTTAGTTAGTTAGTTAGTTAGTTAGTTAGTTAGTTAGTTAGTTAGTTAGTTAGTTAGTTAGTTAGTTAGTTAGTTAGTTAGTTAGTTAGTTAGTTAGTTAGTTAGTTAGTTAGTTAGTTAGTTAGTTAGTTAGTTAGTTAGTTAGTTAGTTAGTTAGTTAGTTAGTTAGTTAGTTAGTTAGTTAGTTAGTTAGTTAGTTAGTTAGTTAGTTAGTTAGTTAGTTAGTTAGTTAGTTAGTTAGTTAGTTAGTTAGTTAGTTAGTTAGTTAGTTAGTTAGTTAGTTAGTTAGTTAGTTAGTTAGTTAGTTAGTTAGTTAGTTAGTTAGTTAGTTAGTTAGTTAGTTAGTTAGTTAGTTAGTTAGTTAGTTAGTTAGTTAGTTAGTTAGTTAGTTAGTTAGTTAGTTAGTTAGTTAGTTAGTTAGTTAGTTAGTTAGTTAGTTAGTTAGTTAGTTAGTTAGTTAGTTAGTTAGTTAGTTAGTTAGTTAGTTAGTTAGTTAGTTAGTTAGTTAGTTAGTTAGTTAGTTAGTTAGTTAGTTAGTTAGTTAGTTAGTTAGTTAGTTAGTTAGTTAGTTAGTTAGTTAGTTAGTTAGTTAGTTAGTTAGTTAGTTAGTTAGTTAGTTAGTTAGTTAGTTAGTTAGTTAGTTAGTTAGTTAGTTAGTTAGTTAGTTAGTTAGTTAGTTAGTTAGTTAGTTAGTTAGTTAGTTAGTTAGTTAGTTAGTTAGTTAGTTAGTTAGTTAGTTAGTTAGTTAGTTAGTTAGTTAGTTAGTTAGTTAGTTAGTTAGTTAGTTAGTTAGTTAGTTAGTTAGTTAGTTAGTTAGTTAGTTAGTTAGTTAGTTAGTTAGTTAGTTAGTTAGTTAGTTAGTTAGTTAGTTAGTTAGTTAGTTAGTTAGTTAGTTAGTTAGTTAGTTAGTTAGTTAGTTAGTTAGTTAGTTAGTTAGTTAGTTAGTTAGTTAGTTAGTTAGTTAGTTAGTTAGTTAGTTAGTTAGTTAGTTAGTTAGTTAGTTAGTTAGTTAGTTAGTTAGTTAGTTAGTTAGTTAGTTAGTTAGTTAGTTAGTTAGTTAGTTAGTTAGTTAGTTAGTTAGTTAGTTAGTTAGTTAGTTAGTTAGTTAGTTAGTTAGTTAGTTAGTTAGTTAGTTAGTTAGTTAGTTAGTTAGTTAGTTAGTTAGTTAGTTAGTTAGTTAGTTAGTTAGTTAGTTAGTTAGTTAGTTAGTTAGTTAGTTAGTTAGTTAGTTAGTTAGTTAGTTAGTTAGTTAGTTAGTTAGTTAGTTAGTTAGTTAGTTAGTTAGTTAGTTAGTTAGTTAGTTAGTTAGTTAGTTAGTTAGTTAGTTAGTTAGTTAGTTAGTTAGTTAGTTAGTTAGTTAGTTAGTTAGTTAGTTAGTTAGTTAGTTAGTTAGTTAGTTAGTTAGTTAGTTAGTTAGTTAGTTAGTTAGTTAGTTAGTTAGTTAGTTAGTTAGTTAGTTAGTTAGTTAGTTAGTTAGTTAGTTAGTTAGTTAGTTAGTTAGTTAGTTAGTTAGTTAGTTAGTTAGTTAGTTAGTTAGTTAGTTAGTTAGTTAGTTAGTTAGTTAGTTAGTTAGTTAGTTAGTTAGTTAGTTAGTTAGTTAGTTAGTTAGTTAGTTAGTTAGTTAGTTAGTTAGTTAGTTAGTTAGTTAGTTAGTTAGTTAGTTAGTTAGTTAGTTAGTTAGTTAGTTAGTTAGTTAGTTAGTTAGTTAGTTAGTTAGTTAGTTAGTTAGTTAGTTAGTTAGTTAGTTAGTTAGTTAGTTAGTTAGTTAGTTAGTTAGTTAGTTAGTTAGTTAGTTAGTTAGTTAGTTAGTTAGTTAGTTAGTTAGTTAGTTAGTTAGTTAGTTAGTTAGTTAGTTAGTTAGTTAGTTAGTTAGTTAGTTAGTTAGTTAGTTAGTTAGTTAGTTAGTTAGTTAGTTAGTTAGTTAGTTAGTTAGTTAGTTAGTTAGTTAGTTAGTTAGTTAGTTAGTTAGTTAGTTAGTTAGTTAGTTAGTTAGTTAGTTAGTTAGTTAGTTAGTTAGTTAGTTAGTTAGTTAGTTAGTTAGTTAGTTAGTTAGTTAGTTAGTTAGTTAGTTAGTTAGTTAGTTAGTTAGTTAGTTAGTTAGTTAGTTAGTTAGTTAGTTAGTTAGTTAGTTAGTTAGTTAGTTAGTTAGTTAGTTAGTTAGTTAGTTAGTTAGTTAGTTAGTTAGTTAGTTAGTTAGTTAGTTAGTTAGTTAGTTAGTTAGTTAGTTAGTTAGTTAGTTAGTTAGTTAGTTAGTTAGTTAGTTAGTTAGTTAGTTAGTTAGTTAGTTAGTTAGTTAGTTAGTTAGTTAGTTAGTTAGTTAGTTAGTTAGTTAGTTAGTTAGTTAGTTAGTTAGTTAGTTAGTTAGTTAGTTAGTTAGTTAGTTAGTTAGTTAGTTAGTTAGTTAGTTAGTTAGTTAGTTAGTTAGTTAGTTAGTTAGTTAGTTAGTTAGTTAGTTAGTTAGTTAGTTAGTTAGTTAGTTAGTTAGTTAGTTAGTTAGTTAGTTAGTTAGTTAGTTAGTTAGTTAGTTAGTTAGTTAGTTAGTTAGTTAGTTAGTTAGTTAGTTAGTTAGTTAGTTAGTTAGTTAGTTAGTTAGTTAGTTAGTTAGTTAGTTAGTTAGTTAGTTAGTTAGTTAGTTAGTTAGTTAGTTAGTTAGTTAGTTAGTTAGTTAGTTAGTTAGTTAGTTAGTTAGTTAGTTAGTTAGTTAGTTAGTTAGTTAGTTAGTTAGTTAGTTAGTTAGTTAGTTAGTTAGTTAGTTAGTTAGTTAGTTAGTTAGTTAGTTAGTTAGTTAGTTAGTTAGTTAGTTAGTTAGTTAGTTAGTTAGTTAGTTAGTTAGTTAGTTAGTTAGTTAGTTAGTTAGTTAGTTAGTTAGTTAGTTAGTTAGTTAGTTAGTTAGTTAGTTAGTTAGTTAGTTAGTTAGTTAGTTAGTTAGTTAGTTAGTTAGTTAGTTAGTTAGTTAGTTAGTTAGTTAGTTAGTTAGTTAGTTAGTTAGTTAGTTAGTTAGTTAGTTAGTTAGTTAGTTAGTTAGTTAGTTAGTTAGTTAGTTAGTTAGTTAGTTAGTTAGTTAGTTAGTTAGTTAGTTAGTTAGTTAGTTAGTTAGTTAGTTAGTTAGTTAGTTAGTTAGTTAGTTAGTTAGTTAGTTAGTTAGTTAGTTAGTTAGTTAGTTAGTTAGTTAGTTAGTTAGTTAGTTAGTTAGTTAGTTAGTTAGTTAGTTAGTTAGTTAGTTAGTTAGTTAGTTAGTTAGTTAGTTAGTTAGTTAGTTAGTTAGTTAGTTAGTTAGTTAGTTAGTTAGTTAGTTAGTTAGTTAGTTAGTTAGTTAGTTAGTTAGTTAGTTAGTTAGTTAGTTAGTTAGTTAGTTAGTTAGTTAGTTAGTTAGTTAGTTAGTTAGTTAGTTAGTTAGTTAGTTAGTTAGTTAGTTAGTTAGTTAGTTAGTTAGTTAGTTAGTTAGTTAGTTAGTTAGTTAGTTAGTTAGTTAGTTAGTTAGTTAGTTAGTTAGTTAGTTAGTTAGTTAGTTAGTTAGTTAGTTAGTTAGTTAGTTAGTTAGTTAGTTAGTTAGTTAGTTAGTTAGTTAGTTAGTTAGTTAGTTAGTTAGTTAGTTAGTTAGTTAGTTAGTTAGTTAGTTAGTTAGTTAGTTAGTTAGTTAGTTAGTTAGTTAGTTAGTTAGTTAGTTAGTTAGTTAGTTAGTTAGTTAGTTAGTTAGTTAGTTAGTTAGTTAGTTAGTTAGTTAGTTAGTTAGTTAGTTAGTTAGTTAGTTAGTTAGTTAGTTAGTTAGTTAGTTAGTTAGTTAGTTAGTTAGTTAGTTAGTTAGTTAGTTAGTTAGTTAGTTAGTTAGTTAGTTAGTTAGTTAGTTAGTTAGTTAGTTAGTTAGTTAGTTAGTTAGTTAGTTAGTTAGTTAGTTAGTTAGTTAGTTAGTTAGTTAGTTAGTTAGTTAGTTAGTTAGTTAGTTAGTTAGTTAGTTAGTTAGTTAGTTAGTTAGTTAGTTAGTTAGTTAGTTAGTTAGTTAGTTAGTTAGTTAGTTAGTTAGTTAGTTAGTTAGTTAGTTAGTTAGTTAGTTAGTTAGTTAGTTAGTTAGTTAGTTAGTTAGTTAGTTAGTTAGTTAGTTAGTTAGTTAGTTAGTTAGTTAGTTAGTTAGTTAGTTAGTTAGTTAGTTAGTTAGTTAGTTAGTTAGTTAGTTAGTTAGTTAGTTAGTTAGTTAGTTAGTTAGTTAGTTAGTTAGTTAGTTAGTTAGTTAGTTAGTTAGTTAGTTAGTTAGTTAGTTAGTTAGTTAGTTAGTTAGTTAGTTAGTTAGTTAGTTAGTTAGTTAGTTAGTTAGTTAGTTAGTTAGTTAGTTAGTTAGTTAGTTAGTTAGTTAGTTAGTTAGTTAGTTAGTTAGTTAGTTAGTTAGTTAGTTAGTTAGTTAGTTAGTTAGTTAGTTAGTTAGTTAGTTAGTTAGTTAGTTAGTTAGTTAGTTAGTTAGTTAGTTAGTTAGTTAGTTAGTTAGTTAGTTAGTTAGTTAGTTAGTTAGTTAGTTAGTTAGTTAGTTAGTTAGTTAGTTAGTTAGTTAGTTAGTTAGTTAGTTAGTTAGTTAGTTAGTTAGTTAGTTAGTTAGTTAGTTAGTTAGTTAGTTAGTTAGTTAGTTAGTTAGTTAGTTAGTTAGTTAGTTAGTTAGTTAGTTAGTTAGTTAGTTAGTTGGTGTTCTTTATTTCAAAATACATATTTACAAAAATATCTTAATTCTATAAATACATTTTTGCTTTCTTTGAAAATGTGAACATACGACAATGACTTATAGTCGTCTGTCGGAAGTTTGAATACTTTTGTTTATGTTTTTTTTAATTACATTTAAGCTAATTGTTTAAATTTTTTTCTAAATATTAACAAAGTATTTCTTAAAATTTTTGTGATTTAATTATAACATATTTTTTCCAGAATTCTGTTGTAATCTAAATCTATTGTTGCGTTTTTGTATATTTTTTCTATAACTTCTTTTGCATCTTGGGTACCACATTTCAAATTACAGTTTTTATCCCATAAGAACCAAGAATTTTCCACTCTCAATTTCTCGTTGATGACACTCACACGATGGGATTGATCTGTTGCTATAAGTTGTTTCTTCAGCTCGAGCATTACTTTTTTCTGTTGTAGTTTGGCTTTGCTTAAATCTTTCTCCATATAGATATTTGTCCCTTTTAGCATCTTACCTCGTTTAAGTACCTCATTTGCAGCATCGGCAGATTCCATTTCCGCTATTACCGCTATTTTTCCGTTGTATGTAGTTAGTTTTTTTGTAGATTTAACGATAGGTTTATTTATTTTAAGTTTTTCACTGCAGACTTTTTTAACGGCTTCACTTAAAGATGCGGTTTGATTTTCAATGCCTTTAAAGATGATGTTTTTTCTTTTAAATTGATGTTCTATATAATCCAATCTCTGAATGTAAAGATTTTTTTCAGCTTGTATATTCGAAATTTCATTCTTTAATAACTGATTTTCCTTTTTAAGCTCATCTACTTGTTTTGTTATTTTCCTCATCTGTACTTTAATTCCTTCAATGTCTTCTTTAGTTGGCAAATTTTTTAGTTTGTCTTCTAATAATATGGCCATCATTCTCATAAGATCGCTAGCTGACATTTCTCCTACATTTTGACCTTGATTTTCCATGGTAAACTTTATTGTTTGGGAACCACTGAATGCTTCTTCTCTTCAATAACTATCCTAGCAAAGACACAAACCGTATAAATATTGCTTCACTTCATTCACAATAATAACAGGGTAGTTATATTGATCCTACTATTCACAATAGTGTAGTATTAACAGTGTGTTTACATAAAAAGAGCTTTTAATTTTATTATTTTTTTTGTTGTTTATGTTGCATTCGGACAATCGGTCAGCTGATTTGATTAAACAAGTATGATAGGATTTCTTCACTTTGCCAAATAATTTAGGATTACTTAAACAATTGCAATTTATTTTGTTTTTTTTTTTTTTAGTTTTCAATTATTTCACCTCACTTCCTTGAATCTTATGTATTTCTGTGTTTATTATTTACATTTTTAGACACACAGTGTTTCTGTATTTGTTTTGTTTTTGGTTTTATATAATTTTGAATACGAAGTCTAAACAAAAGCGTCTGTCTTCTTTCACAATCAAACTCAAACTCCGTTCATAACTTTTAAGCCGCAACACCGATATCGCTCAAATGCAATACCAAACTACTTAGGATAACTAGATATCTGGTTAATATTTTTGCCATGATCGCGGTATAAAATACAGCATTATTTATTTAAACACTTAAATATCTAAACAGCTGCAAATTTGACAAAATTTGTCATAATGGATTTTCAGTCCACTCTATTGTATTTAGTGGAATGCCTCATATATCAAACAAACCTTAATTAGGTTAACTTGTAGCGAATAACCGAATTTAATATTTTTACTGTGTTGTTATTCTTAAAGAATATAATATAAAGCTTTTCTAAATTATTTACTACACTCAGAAAATTATGTAAGTAACTACATGTTAGTTGTTTGTATATTTTACAGTAGTTAGTTGTTTTCAACTACAAAGTCAGTTGTTTTTGTATGAAAAATATCAAACAACTATTTCTGTTAGTTATTTTAAGTATTTTTTTTGAATAACTAACAAAAAAGTACTGTGATGTAGTAACAGTTATTTAAAGTAGTTAATTTTATTTTTTTTATCTCTGAAAAATTTTCAGTTTTTTTCCAAAAAATAAAAATAAATTTTCGTTTTTTTTTTACTTTTCACAACTTTAAAAAAAAAAAAAAAAATTTTGTCTTCAAATTTTTTTTCTGAAAAATTTTTTGAAAAAAAAAAAAAAAATATTTATTGATTATTTTATTTTTACTACATTTTAGTTGTTTTGACTACAAATGTAAGTAGTTTTTACTACATAAGTCAGTTGTTTTTTGTCAGTTAAAATAACTAACATTGTAAGTTGATTTAACTGAAAAAGTAGTTGACCCCAAAACAACTTACAAAGTAGTTATTTTAACTGACATTTTCAGTTGATTTTACTTACATAATTTTTTGAGTGTAGGCATAATTAGCGCATACAAAAAAATATGTTAGAAAACAATTCGAGTAATGAATTATTAAAACTTAAAACAAAAATTATAATTTTTTAATTGAGTAATTATAAATTTACTCAGAAATTAAAAAAATTAGTACATAATTTAATAAAAATTTAGTAGTTTTTTTTATTGATTCTCTCAAATTTTTCGATAAATTTTATTAAATATTTACTCAACACTTTTAAATTATTTACTGGTAAAAACATGAGTTATTATCAATTAATACTCTTTAAAATTTACTCAACATTTTTTTCTGTGGTTATAGTATAATTAAATTTGAATTTTAATTTATTAAGTTATCGATTTTAATTTTAAAGTTACAACAAAATTTATGAATCAATATTTTTTATCGAACATTTTGATTTTTTTGGACTAGTTTTGATTTTTAAATAAAAAAATATTGTATTTAAAATATATGTATGAATCAAGTTTTGTTTTGAAAATGTTAAATTTTTTGTATTTATACGATTTTTAAATAAAAAAAAAAATGTGATTCCTTTTTTTGAAGAAAATTTATTTTTTTTTTTAATTTTATGAACCACAAAAATAAAATTTTATAAAAAATTTATTCTAATAAAATAACGTACTTATTTTTTTTTTAAATTTAATAAAAACGCATTAAATATTCTTTAATTTGCAATTTGATTCATTAATTTATCGCTTTTGCTTCCAAAGTTACAGCAAAAATTGTGACTCAAGATAAGTTTTTCCAAAAATCGAAAAAGTGCCTAGCAGGTTAAAAAATTTTTTTTTTTCATATTTTTTTTTTTCAAAATAGTAGTTTTTTGTTGATTAAGAAGTATTCATCAATAAAAAATTATAATATTTCAAAATTACGGCATCCCTGAATTAATCCCCATTTTGCCTATCGTTCAACCCACTGTGCGCTGAACCGATATCGCTTAAATGCGATACCAAACTTTTCGGGAGAACTCCCAATAAATATGTTTCAATCATCTCCGTATAATATTTTGGCCGTGATCACCATTTCCACAGACAGACGGACTTCGCTAGAATGTCTTAAAACCGATCGGGGATCATGAATATATATACTTTATGTGGTCCCAGACCGATATTTCGGTGAGTTACAAACGGAATGACAAACTTATATATACCCTCTATCACTAACAATAAGTGGAGGGTATAAAAACATAAAAAAACTTAATCCATTGTTTTAAAACGCTCTTATTGTGAGGGGTTTTAAAATATTCACAAAGCCACATGTAAAAACTCTTACCTATTATTTAGTTGCAACTTTGTAATGATTATGAAAAAGGTAATTTTTATTATGAGAATTCAAAAAAAAATACAAGATTAATAAAAAGTCATCTTAAGTTAAATGGAATGTCAACAATGTTTGTTTGAAGTTTGGAAGTATATTCATATAAAAATTTTAATTTTTATACCGCCAACAATTTTAATTCATGTAAAAACAACAAAAAAAGTGGTTGTTTATAGGGGTTTCTGTTTTTTTTATTCATAAGTGGTTGTTTTCAAACGAAAAATTTCAATTATTTCATAACATGCAATTATTATTATTATTTGTTTCTTTTTAGTTGTAAAATTTTCTAATTGTAATTGTCCATTATTACATGTTATTTTAAAGAAATTTTAATCATACTATAAATACCGTTTCTCGTAAAAGTATTTGAATTTTAAACCACAACCGATTTATTCACTATATTATTAAATATGAATGTTTGTACAGTGAAAAAAATAAATGGTGCATGACAAAAATGACAACTGATATTAACTTAATAAAAAAAAAAGTTCACAAAAGAACCAAAAAAAACTACAAACTTAATGTCAATGCAAAAGCAATAATAATAGAATTTATGAAAGTATTCGTAAAAATCTATTTTTGTCAAAAACTTTCATAGATTTGATGAATTTCTTTATCATTGTAACAAAACAATAATTTTCAATAATATTATGAAGATTTTTTTTCTCAGTGTATTTTAGGTAAATTAGTCATAAATAGATTTGTTTTACTATGTACGAGTGGTTAGTTACAATGTTATATAATATTCATTCATTTAAAATTGGAATTATTAGTTAAATTGAATGTTTATAAATATTTTGTAATATCAGATATTTATTAACTTTAACAATTATTTAGGATTTAAATTCAATTATCAAAATGTTGACGTAGTAAACAAGTTTTTAACCTAAATTCTTAAATTTAGATCCAGTATTGACCATGTTTTAGTTAATTGGGTTTGTAACTCACTCCGTTTTTCACCAGCTGGTGAATAAAAAGTAACATAGGCCGCTGTTCCAAAAAAAGTAATTCACATAAAAAATGTGAAAATGAAAATTTTCGAATTTTTTTGGTGTTCTACACCCAAAAAATTTTGTAGTTGATTACAACTTAAATATCAACTATTTTGTAGGTGAATTACCACTAACTAAAGTTTAGTTGATTTTCTTAAGTTGCTGATAACTACGAATAAATCAAAATATAAAATCAACTATATAAGTCGTTACTATTACCAATATTTAGTTGATTTCAACTTATATTTGACATATTTTGAAAAAATAGCTGAATACAACTATATGAACAGTTGAAAACAACTTTAAATAGCTAAATACAACGATTAAATAAATAATTTTATTTTTAACTACCTTTTTAGTTAATAATAATTATTAAATTGCTGTATTTTGGTTGCTTGCTAATTAGAATAAGGTAAATATTTTTTAATTTAAAATAAAAAACGACCTGGAAGTTTCAAGAGATTTTATTTAAGTTAATCAAAAGTCTTACTTCACTAATTTAGTATCTGATAATTTTTATATGGAAAAACTGTTTCAATTTTTCTATAGAAAAGAAAATTTTGAATTTTTCTATAGAAAAAATGTCTCAAAATGCCAGAATTTTTCTGTAGAAAAAATCTGAGAATTTTTCTATACAAAAAATGTCTCAGAATCTGAGATTTTTTCTATAGAAAAAATGTCTCAGAATCTGAGAATTTTTCTATAGAAAAAATGTCTCAGAATCTGAGAATTTTTCTATAGAAAAAATGTCTCAGAATCTGAGAATTTTTCTATAGAAAAAATGTCTCAGAATCTGAGAATTTTTCTATAGAAAAAATGTCTCAGAATCTGAGAATTTTTCTATACAAAAAATGTCTCAGAATCTGAGAATTTTTCTATAGAAAAAATGTCTCAGAATCTGAGAATTTTTCTATAGAAAAAATGTCGCAGAATCTGAGAATTTTTCTATAGAAAAAATGTCTCAGATTCTGAGAATTTTTCTATCGAAAAAATGTCTCAGATTCTGAGAAAAAAAATGTCTCAGAATCTGAGAATTTTTCTATAGAAAAAATGTCTCAGAATCTGAGAATTTTTCTATACAAAAAATGTCTCAGAATCTGAGAATTTTTCTATAGAAAAAATGTCTCAGAATCTAAGAATTTTTCTATAGAAAAAATGTCTCAGAATCTGAGAATTTTTCTATAGAAAAAATGACTCAGAATCTGAGAATTTTTCAATAGAAAAAATGTCTCAGAATCTGAGAATTTTTCTATAGAAAAAATGTCTCAGAATCTGAGAATTTTTCTATAGAAAAAATATCTCAGAATCTGAGAATTTTTCTATAGAAAACTGTCTCAGAATCTGAGAATTTTTCTATAGAAAAAATGTCTCAGAATCTGAGAATTTTTCTATAGAAAAAATGTCTCAGAATCTGAGAATTTTTCTATAGAAAAAATGTCTCAGAATCTGAGAATTTTTCTATAGAAAAAATGTCTCAGAATCTGAGAATTTTTCTATAGAAAAAATGTCTCAGAATCTGAGAATTTTTCTATAGAAAAAATGTCTCAGAATCTGAGAATTTTTCTATAGAAAAAATGTCTCAGAATCTGAGAATTTTTCTATAGAAAAAATGTCTCAGAATCTGAGAATTTTTCTATAGAAAAAATGTCTCAGAATCTGAGAATTTTTCTATAGAAAAAATGTCTCAGAATCTGAGAATTTTTCAATAGAAAAAATGTCTCAGAATCTGAGAATTTTTCTATAGAAAAAATGTCTCAGAATCTGAGAATTTTTCTATAGAAAAAATATCTCAGAATCTGAGAATTTTTCTATAGAAAACTGTCTCAGAATCTGAGAATTTTTCTATAGAAAAAATGTCTCAGAATCTGAGAATTTTTCTATAGAAAAAATGTCTCAGAATCTGAGAATTTTTCTATAGAAAAAATGTCTCAGAATCTGAGAATTTTTCTATAGAAAAAATGTCTCAGAATCTGAGAATTTTTCTATAGAAAAAATGTCTCAGAATCTGAGAATTTTTCTATAGAAAAAATGTCTCAGAATCTGAGAATTTTTCTATAGAAAAAATGTCTCAGAATCTGAGAATTTTTCTATAGAAAAAATGTCTCAGAATCTGAGAATTTTTCTATAGAAAAAATGTCTCAGAATCTGAGAATTTTTCTATAGAAAAAATGTCTCAGAATCTGAGAATTTTTCTATAGAAAAAATGTCTCAGAATCTGAGAATTTTTCTATAGAAAAAATGTCTCAGAATCTGAGAATTTTTCTATAGAAAAAATGTCTCAGAATCTGAGAATTTTTCTATAGAAAAAATGTCTCAGAATCTGAGAATTTTTCTATAGAAAAAATGTCTCAGAATCTGAGAATTTTTCTATAGAAAAAATGTCTCAGAATCTAAGAATTTTTCTATAGAAAAAATGTCTCAGAATCTGAGAATTTTTCTATAGAAAAAATGACTCAGAATCTGAGAATTTTTCAATAGAAAAAATGTCTCAGAATCTGAGAATTTTTCTATAGAAAAAATGTCTCAGAATCTGAGAATTTTTCTATAGAAAAAATGTCTCAGAATCTGAGAATTTTTCTATAGAAAAATGTCTCAGAATCTGAGAATTTTTCTATAGAAAAAATGTCTCAGAATCTGAGAATTTTTCTTTAGAAAAAATGTCTCAGAATCTGAGAATTTTTCTATAGAAAAAATGTCTCAGAATCTGAGAATTTTTCTATAGAAAAAATGTCTCAGAATCTGAGAATTTTTCTATAGAAAAAATGTCTCAGAATCTGAGAATTTTTCTATAGAAAAAATGTCTCAGAATCTGAGAATTTTTCTATAGAAAAAATGTCTCAGAATCTGAGAATTTTTCTATAGAAAAAATGTCTCAGAATCTGAGAATTTTTCTATAGAAAAAATGTCTCAGTATCTAAGAAGTTTTCTATAAAAAATGTCTTAGAACCTGAGAATTTTTCTATAGAAAAAATGTCTTAGTATCTAAGAAGTTTTCTATAGAAAAATGTTTCAGAAGCTGAGAATTTTTCTATAGAAAAAATGTCTCAGAAACCAAGAATTTTTCTACGGAAAAAATGTTTCAGAATCTGAGAATTTTTCTACAGAAAGTGTCAGAATCTAAGAATTATACAATAATATTTTTACAATAATATTTTTCTACAGAAAAAGCCTGAAAATCTGAGAATCAGATACATAATGTTTATACTAAGAAAATTTATGATTCTGAGACTTTTTTAATATAAAAATTCTCTGATTCTGAGACAATTTTATACACAATAATTTACAGATTCTGTAACAATTTTTCTGTAGAAAAAAATTCTGATTTTCTGTAAAAAAAATGTTTCTAAGGCTTAGAATTTTTCTTAAGAGAAATCAGGATAATTTACACAAAATCGATTACTATTTTAAATTTGCGCTGAATTTTCCTCATCCCACTTTTAGGTTTTCTGTGTCACAATGTATGCTGTGTTTTACTCCGCTGGAATTCATTCGCCTTATTCCTGTAAACGAACATTTTCAATACAATTTTAAACAATTTATGCATTTGGAACTTACCAAATAATTTTTGAAACATCTATGTATAAAAGAAAACTTCCACCAAATTAGTTTATAAAAATAATTTAAAATTTAATGAAAATAATTTTTCGTATTGCCATTTTGTGATGTTTAATATTTTCGTTTTGGCAGATTTCCTTTTCTTTTTTCAAAATTTATGGTTGTCAATATAAAATAAAAAGAAAATTAAAAAAACAGGGTAACTTATAATAATTGATTTTAACGAAGTAAATAGTTGGTGGCGATTACAATAGTTATTTTAAATAATTTTTAATTCAACTATAGAAATCCTTAACTACACAACTACAAAATTTTTTGGGTGTAGATTTCACATCCGAATTTCTTTTTCGTTTTGTTTCACATAAGAGGCATTCCCCACACCAAATGTCCAGCGAAAAAAAACATGTGTACCGTAAACTTCTGAATAGGTAGTATGGATAGCCCTATATGGAACTTAGAAAATTGCGATTTTGGTTTTTCAATTTTTCAAAAACTGGGCTTAGGAGGCGTGGTCAAATATTGGAAAAATGGTCAAATTTGTGGCGAGTTGCCTTGATTAAATATTTATCACATTAAAACGGAATGCACCATAATCTCAAAAATTTACAGTCTTATATAGTTTTGTATGGGCTATCGATTAAAAATTTTTTTTTTGGAAAATTTTCAGAACCCGTTCTGAAATTTTCCATTTTCTAAAAAAGTCAATTTATCAAAAATCCGGCCACTTTTTTTTTCTTTTTTATTTATTTTTTTAAAAGTTTAGATGTTTGTCCATTCACGCAAAAAAAATCAGAAACACGTTTCGAGAAAATCGCATTTGGACTTTAAATTTCATAACAATTTTGTTATTTGCTTGTATTTTCTTGTGTCAACAGAGCGTATGACGAATATTTATGCAATTAATATTACTCATTCGCAACTTTAAAACAAAGAAACACAAGCAAATAACAAAATTGTTATGAAATTTAAAGTTGAAATGCGATTTTCTCGAAAAAAAGATGAACGTTTTCTGATTTTTTTTGTGTGGATGGACAAACATCTAAACTTTAAAAAAAATAAATAAAAAAGAAAAAAAAAAGTGGCCGGATTTTTGATAAATTGACTTTTTTAGAAAATGGAAAATTTCAGAACGGGTTCTGAAAATTTTCAAAAAAAAAAATTTTAATCGATAGCCCATACAAAACTATATAAGAACGTAAATTTTTGACATTGTGGTGCATTCCGTTTTAATGTGATAAATATTTAATCAAGGCAACTCGCCACAAATTTTACCATTTTTCCAATATTTGACCACGCCTCCTAAGCCCAGTTTTCGAAAATTTGAAAAACCAAAAACGCAATTTTCTTAGCTCCATATAGGGCTATCCAAAAAACCTATTCAGAAATTTACGGGACACATGTTTTTCTGTAGCGGGACATTTGGTGTGGAATGCCTCATAAATAAAATTTGGTGAAAGTAAAACGAATGCACTTTTTTCCTTGTAATTTTTTAAATTTAAATTATCCGATTTCAACTTCAAATGAAAACGTGAACAACAAAACACTAAACTTGATTTCATGTGATTCGAAAATTTTCATGTGAATTGAAAAGTTGTGAAAGACAGAACAGAGGCCATAATTATTTTTCAACAGAAAAACAAAATGATGAAATTTTTTTTTTTTTACATGAAATTTTTTTTTTTTCATTATTTTTTTTTTTGTTTTTGCACCATTTTTATACCCATCACTTATTGTTAGTGATATAGGGTAAATATAAGTTTGTCATTCCGTTTGTAACTCATAGAAATACCAGTCTGGGACCCAATTAGGTATATATATTCATGAACCCCGATCGATTTTAAGACTGTCTGTGGAAATGGTGATCACGACCAAAATGCTACACGGATATGACTGAAACTTAACATATTTATTGAAAGTTCTCCCGAGAAGTTTGGTATTGTATTTGAGCGACATCGGTTTATCGGTTCAAAAGTCATGAACGGAAATGTAAGGACACCTAAAAAATTTTAGTACATTCAACATAACCTAAAAATACAAAATGCTTTAATTCGGCTGCTGGTTGACATATGTGAACATAATTGATCACAAAATGGTATTTAAACAAGTACGAACATATTTTTTGACAAAAAAAGAAAAAAATCGAGGATTTTTTTACCAAAATATTTTTTCCCGGAAATTTTTTTTCCAATTTTTTTTTTTTTCAAAAGTAATTTCCTTTTAAAAAAAAGATTTTTGCAATAATCTTTTTGAAATTGTGGAGGGTATCACTACATTCGGCAGGGCCGAATTTAAATTTTTTACTTGTTTTTCATAAATTTTTTTTCATCAATTTTTTTTTTTTATCAAATTTTTTTTTTCATTTAAATTTTTTTTTTTTTATCAAATCTTTTTTTTCATCAAATTTTTCTTTTTTATAAATTTTTCATCAAAATTTTTTTTTGCATCAAATTTTTTTCATTAATTTTTTTTTCATCAAATTATTTATTACCAATTTTATTTCTTTATAAAAAAAATATTTTTTTTTGATAAATTTTTTTTACATCAAAAAATTTTTGTTTTTTTTTTTTCAAAAAAATTTGTGTTCATCAAATTTTTTTTTTTATAAAATTTTTTTTTTTCCATCAAAAACGTTTTTTCATCAAACTTTATTTTTTACCAAAAATTTTGTTTTCATTGAATTTTTTTATCATAATTTTGTTTTTCGTGAAGTAAAAAGTCGTTTTTTCCATTTTTTACCAAAACTACATTTTCACCAAGTCTAAGCTTTTCATATAAAAATTTTCCATTTGTTTATCAAATGTACACAAAACAAGTGAGAGTGTTAAACTCTTGGGTGTCGAATCTTTTATACTCTCCAAAATGTAAAAACACTTTTTTGCAATCATTTTTGAACTCATTTACCAAATGTACAGCTCGACTGATATTTCAATTCGTTTTTCATGGAATGACATTTAATGTCTTGGGCAAGAGTACAAAATTCGCACGCATTTTTTTATATTTTGGAGGGTAAAAAAGATTCGGCACAGACGCATTTAACACTCTCACTTATATTTTTTTTACTTTTGTAAATCAAATAGAACATTTTTATATCAAAATAAGTTTAGATTTGGTGAAAAAAATTTAGAAAAAAATTTTTGATGAAAAAAAAAATTTATGAAAAAAAAATATTATTGAAAAAAATATTTGTTGATAAAAAAAAGTTTTTTAATGAAAAAAAGTTTTTGATGAAAATTTTTTTTATGAGAAAAAACTTTTTGATACAAAAAAAAAAAAAAGTTGTAAGGAAAAGAAAGTTTGATGAAAAAATTGCTAAAAAAAAGACAATTTTTTTATGATAAAAAATTGATAAAAATAAATAAATAAAAGTAATTATACCCTACACCACTCTGTGGTACAAGGTATAATGAGTTTGTGCTGATGTTTGTAACTATCCGAAATAATGGTCCTAGGCCCACCTTCAAGTATCATTTTCTGAGACGATTTAGCGATGTACGTCAGTCCATCTAAACGTTGTACGCACGATACAGGTCGCAATTATCAAAGGACGAAGCCTATTGAAATTGGAAAAAATCGGTCCATGTTTAGAATCCCATACAACGTCCCTTTACAATTTGACCCAATTGACTCTAATAACCGTATTTCAATAGGTATCCTTTCGAAACTTGGCAGGTTAACATATTTTTATACCCTCCACTCTAGTGATATATATGTTTGTCATTTCGTTTGTAACACCTCGAAATATTGGTCGATCCTCGATCGATTTTAAGACGATCTAGCGATGTCCGTCCGTCTGTCTGTTGACAACACGCTAACTTTTGAAAGGCGGAGGCTCCTGAAGTTTGGCAAATATGTTGGGTATTTACCTGTTCAGGTTGGTATTGCAATCCAGCGAAATCGGTCCAGTGGTTCAAAATGAATTTCGGCAAGGGTTTTTCGTGAACTTACGTAATAAAAAACACGCTAACTTTCGAAAGGCAATTCTGAGGATGCTGAAGCTTTGCGTATACCCTGGCCTGGTTCGCATTAAATTTCAGCCGAATCGGTCCGGTGGTTCAAAAGTTATTAGCAAAACCGTGAATTTCAGATTTGTTTCACCTTAAATTCACTTGTTGAAAACCCGTTAAACAAGTTTTTAAAACATCGGTAAGTCACAAAAATATTGTACAACGTATTTTTGCCACTAAAAAATATTTTAACACTAAAAAAATACACTCGAAAAAAATACACTCAAAAAAAATTTAGTAAATTACACTGTGCTACAAAAAACACAAAATCGAATATACTTTTAAAATGAGGTGGTTAAGGTTGTAGGTCTCATCGAAAAGGTCACAAAAATGCCTATCAAACTTGCCAGACACCCTCAAATTTTTAAGTTATTGTCAAAAAACGTTTTTTTGGGACTTTTTTCACTAAACAACGTGTAACTTAAACATTTTTCAACCGATTTTAAATTTTTCAACTGTTTGAGATAGAAGAAGGATAGGGCTTTTCATGTGTGTAAATTAGTCTATACATATAAGAAAGATATGTATTGATTTTTTCAACAATATCTAATTTTTTGTTATTTTTTGAAAATTTTTTGAGTTTATCGATTATTTTCTGCTATAGTTTGTCCAACAACATTTATATTAATAAACGTATTCCTAAAGAAAATTTAATTGTGAATACGATGAGCTTTATGCCAAAAAAAATCGGATAACAATTGACAGAGTTGTAATAATTTTTCTAAAAAAGAAAATTAAGATTTTGTATTAAATTGCCATGCGGATAACCCAGACAAAAAAAAAATAAAATATAAACGAACATACTGAAAGGTCGCGTATCATTATTTTTAAGGTTTTTGACTTCCTGAACTCGAATTTGACCTTCAAATTGCGCTATCTTATTAAGTTTTTGATATATCAATTTATGTTAAATATCTCAAAAACCTGACGAGATAGAGCAATTTAAAGGCCAGATTCGGATTCAGCGCGCCAAAAACCTTTAAAAATATTGTACATGACCATTTATGATAAATTTATTTTTTTGCCTGGGTTATCTGAACGGCGATTTCCTGCAAAATCTTAATTTTCTTTTTTAGAAAAATTATCACAACTCTGTTAATTATTATCCGATTTTTTTAGAGTAAAGCCTATCGTATTAAGAATTAAATTATCTCAAAAAAAACGCTCAAAATATAAAGGTTGTTAAACGAACTATAGCAGAAAAAATCGATAAACTCGAAAAATTTTCAAAAAATAACAAAAAAAAATAATTTTATAGAAAAAATTAATAGATATCTTTCTTTTACGTATGACCAATTTACACACATGGAAAGACCTATCCTTTTTCTATCCAAAACAGTTCAAAAATTTAAAATCGGTTGAAAATTTTCTGAATTACACTAGGTTTAGTGAGAAAAGTCCCAAAAAAAACGTTTTTTGACAATAACTCTAAAATTTGAGGGTGTCTGGCAAGTTTAATGGGCATTTTTGTGATCTAATCGACAAGACCAACAACCTATACTATGTCACATCAGAAGTATTTTTTCACTGTAGCACAGTGTTATTTTTGTTTTCAAAAATTACTTTAAAAAACAAGATTTTTTACAAAAAATAACATAGGGTACTCATAAATTCGGCCAAGTCGAATTTCATTTTTGCTTATTCACAAATCATCATTACAAATTTTAAAGGGATCGGACCAGTTTTTCTTGTAGTCCCCATACAATACACCCTCCCGTATTCACATAAATCTTTAAAAATTCATGAAAATTGGAAATATTTGATAAAAATTTTGTCTGTAGGTGTTAAACGTGTGCTTCGGTAGCTTTTTCAATTCTGAATATAATTGGACCATTTTTGGACTTACAAGGAAGGGGTTCCTGTTGCCACCCACCGATCTTTATGGAATTGGTTATATTTTGTAAAGCGGGAAAAAAATAAAGGGACGCTAAAAAAATACGAGTCCCTTTATTTATCCAGGCCCAAATTCATATTTAGGGGGTTGAAAATGATGGGGGAAGAAACGGTAATTTTTCAGTTTTTTGCGTTTATTTTCTTTATTATACAAAGAAACCTAGTCATGTTATATACACCTAGAAAAGTTTTACAGTAACTATTTACGGTTATTCAAAAAGTTTTTAGTTAAAGTTATTTTAAACGTTTTATCGTTTGTTTTTCAATGAAAATAAAATATTGAACGATTGATACTGTTGTTAAAATAATAAACTACAAAAGTTACGGAAAAATATTTTTATCAGTAAAATTATTTGTGACTGATTATACCGTATAATTTTACAGAAGTACGGTTTTTGTAGTTTGTTATTCAAAAAATTTTATTTTTACTTCACAAAATAAAAAATTGTAAACAGTTAAAATAACTGAAATATCGTTTGTTTTTACGGAACGTCTAGTCATTTATTAACGTTTAAAAATAACTGAAAAAGTATGTTGTTTCAAATGAAATATAAGTAGTCCGTTTTTTAAAAGGAAAAACGATTGTTTTAAACGTTTTTTCAGTTGAATTTACTTACAAAATATTTTGAGTGTACCAAACACAGTACATGAGTAGTAGTATCACAGAGTTGCATCTGATGGGTGTTAGTATTAGTGACAGCACACGGTGTAACTTTTGACGTTTCATACAAAACGTAAACAAACATCATAAATACATGCACAAAAGCTCACACGTACAGGCACACATATACTAGGCAGCGATGATCATTCTGTACCAAAAACCATACCACCATATTGGAAAGTACGCAATTAGCACCAGTGTTTGCATACTAGTCTGTACTGTGATACCAAATAAAAGGTCTTGGGAAAACGTACTATAAATATTCTTTTTTTTTAGCATCACGAGATATGTACAGTCAAACTCGGTTATAACGAAATCGGTTATAACGAATTCTCGGTTATAACGAGAATTCGACACAAAATACTTCTTTTTTAACGTACTCGGTATATATGGTCCCACGAACACAATTTCATAACGAACTCCCATAAATATTTTTCAATATGTAGCAATAATGTTTATCAAGACAACAAAAGGTTGGAATTTTATGGTTTGCATTATAATTTTGATAAAATTTATTTATATTTTTAATGATTTCTTCTCAATAAGTAGTTTATTTACGAAAAAACATCAAATAAAACAAAATTGGATCTATTTTTTTGGAAATAAAACTAGGTTGATAAAAAATATACCCCGCTTATAGCGAACTTCGCTTATAACGAACTATTTTTACTGGTCCTTCGGTGTTCGTTATAATTGGGTTCGACTGTATTTTAAATACCTTTAATCTGAAGCCAAATATGCCTATATTAAATTTGAGTAAATATACATAAATATTAAAAAACTGAAAACGGTCAACTTTCCCCCATACAAATCGACCCCCTCTAAAAATGAGTTTGGGCCGCTAAAAAAAATACGTGTCGAATTAATTTTCGTTCTGAAGAACATATCCAAATTCCATGAAGATCGGCGGGTGACACCAGGGAGACTTTTCTTGTTAGTTGAATGTACAAAGAAATCAGGTAGGTTTACTTTGCGGACTTTCCTTGTAAATTACAGGAAAACCCAACGATAGAATTCAATTCTGATGATGGATTCAAAGTCAGAAGGTCAAAATACATAAGGATTAGTGGGTCTAGTCAGAACCTTTTTATTTTTTGCAGGGCTGTGAAATCAATCAGAATTTAAATTAAGAAAAAATTCAGAAACATTTGAGAAAAAAATCAAAAAATTATATTTCTTAATTTATTTCAATCAAAACAAGACAATGGGAATTTGAACACATGCAAAAAGCGTATACATTTTTTAAAATTTTGTTTACAAGGTAAATCTTTTCATTAAAAATATTTGATAGATATAATTCAAAATTCCACATCAATTATTTTTTAGTGAAAGGTGTTGACTCAAAACTTTTGGTTATCCCATGTAATTTTAAAGGACAGAAAGTTGTTTTATCCAGGAAATATAAATATTTAAATTTATTTCATTTTTAAAAATACTTCTGCATAAGTTAAAAAAATAAATTATATAATTCAAAATGTACTTAAATCTCTCTTTTTTCAAAAATATAATTTTAACTGGTTTATTCTTATTTACATATTTTTGGTTTTAAAACGCTCACTAATTATGCATTCATAATAAAAAAAAAAACATTTCACAGTAAACAAAATTTGTCAATATAATTAAATAAATTTAAAACAAACAAAATCACAAAATTTTATATACATACACACGCAAAGTCATAGTTGAGTATTAAGCACACTATGTGAATAATACTAGCTCGCTAGCCAGATAGATCAATAGATATTAAGATCACAATAACAAAACAGTCAAGTAATTAAACCCAGTAAACATTTTTTTAACATTTTACAGAGTTAAATAAGCTTTTCTACAGTTTTTAGAAAAGAAATTCAGAAACGCCTGATTGAAATTCAAGAAAACCCCAAATTGAAATTCGTAAAGGCTCAATTCATTCAAAGGAGCCCAAATAAATTTCAGAAAAGCAAAATCAATATTAAGAATTCCCAATTATTATTAAAACAAGTGTCAAATTCGGCTGTGGTGAATTATTTATAACCTCCAAAGTGTAAAAAACTTATAAAAAAATTTACCAGGGTCGTTTTTTTGGGAGCTTCTCCCAGCAATATATGTTGAAAAATTGATTTATTACCATTTTTATATCAACGCCCACAAAATGGGGCGGGACAAAAAACATGGTATTTTAAAACCCTCCAAACGCAGTATGTGATTAACGTTTTCGGAATTCAATTTTTTTGAATTTTGAAATGTTGTCATGGCCCTGAAACGATGTTGCATTTTTTTCACTCAGAAAAAGAACACAAAAAATGCTGTTTTGTACGCAAATTGCCCTGATTTGCTGGTTCGATGGATGTGTTTTTCGCTTATATTGCCGGCAGCTCAGGTTCGAATCCCGGCGATGGCCATTACATATTTTTTTTATTTTTTTTTTTGCTTTAAATTATTTTTTTTTTTAATTGTTTAAACTTAAAAAAAAAATACCAAAAAATTAACAAATTTAGTCGATTTTATATGAAAATTTACTTTTTTTTAAAAAAATTATTAAATTATTTAAAAAAAAAAAACATTATTAAATAAAAAAAATAATACGTAATTGAATAAAAAAAAATACCAGAATAAAAAAAAAAAAAAAAAAAAATTTCTCCATACCGGGATTTGAACCCCGGACCTCCAGTGTCACATGCCACGACACCATCCTCTGTACCACAACAGCATCAGTTAACTTGTTCGCTTAATTTGAGTTTTGCTACATGAGAGAATATCAGGGCAGTTTTTCACCCCGTCATTTGATTTCGGGGTTGAAAATATGCATTTTTTACCTCACGGGCAGGCAATAATTTGAGAAAAGAACATAATATTTTTTCAAAAGTGTGCATTTTTTTTAGAAAAGAACACAAAAAATTCAAAGAATAAAAAAAAATGTTACAAAATGCTACATTTTTTTCCAGAAAAGAAAACGCCATTAGTGTATTTAAAAAAACAACATTTTCAAATTTTTCATTTCGTTGGTAACATCGAAAACACATTGAAATTTTCGGTCCACACCCTTTTGTGGGCGTGGTAATCAAAAATTTTTATAATTTTATAAATAATTATAAAACCCGGCTAAAAATGTATATCATCATATATGGAATCAAATATGAGACCAGCCCAAAAGTGAAAAATTAGGTTTATTTACTAAATTTGAGCCAGAAATGTGAGTCATTGCCAGGGACAGTACCTTCATGAACTATAAAACTATGTGTAAGGCGCCCAAAAGATGCACTAACATTTTTTGAAATATGCACTAAAAACTACAAAATTATGCAATAAAAATTATAAAAATTATGCATTTCTGAAAAAAAAAATACATTTTTTTTTTTTTAATAAGTTTTTACTTTCTTAACTAATTGACGAAAAAATCATTTCGGTCAGACAAGTATTTGACCTTAAAAAATTGGAAGTCCCGCTCAACTGGCAAAAATTTACAAAAAAAATTACAAATTAAAAAAAAAAATTCGAAACTAAAATTTTATACAAAATATGACCGAAAAATATGCAATTATAACACCCAAAAATTATGTCATTAACTGTTTGTAGTTTATTTAAAAAGTTATCCGTTTAGTCGTTTTTAAAAGAAAAAAACATTTGTTTGATGTTCAGTTTTTATTAATGACTACTTCTGTCCTTTGTTTCAAAAATAACACACTAAAAAATAAAGACTTTCATTAACATTTAATCTTCAAAGTCATTTATTTTTGTTCTGTAAGTAAAAACTACTGATTATTCTTTAAATTTTTAATGATTTGTGTAAGTCATTTTTTTTTTTAAATTGTTGGTATTTATTAATGAGATATCATTAGTTTTTACCTACACAAGTAGGTTATTTTTTTTGTAGAAAAAAAATTCAAAAAATTATTTATAGAAATATAAAAACATGATTATATCAAGTGACTTTGGCACGATGGGTAGAGTGCCTGGCCAGAATGTAGTTGATTGCGGGATCGATTCCTCAAAATTTTATTAAAAATGTTTAAAAAAAATATTTCAATAGAAAATTGTAAAAAATAACCTACGAAATCATTAATTTTTAATGTTTTCGTAGGTTATTTTTTTGGAATTTGTTGGTAAAAATAACAAAACTATCATTAATTTTTAATGTTTTCGTAGGTTATTTTTTTCGAATTTGTTGGTAAAAAAGAATGAAAGAAATGATATTTTTTAATGTTTATGTTATTTATTTTAAAAAATTTTGTCAACAGTCAAAAATAAATGTTGATGTTTGTTAAAACAAATGAATAATTACTGGGATAGTTTCAATTGTTTATTCACTGGTTTTAAGTGTGTTTTTCATTTGTTTTTGCCTACAAAATATTTTGAGTGTAGCAAAATATGCAAAAATATGAATTTTTAGCAAAATGTGCAAAAATATGCACAAACGATTCGATGCCATTTTATAGCAAATTCTTTAATTTTCAAAGATATTTGGTTTATGCTGTTCTAAGACTAGCAGGAAAAAACATGCATTTTCATGAAAGTCCTCTCCTTGGTCATCACTAGGGATGTGATTTCCACGCAAATGTATTTTTTTGTCGATATTATAAAACGATATAGATTAATTAACTCTCCGAATCAAGAAATTTGCGTTAAAATGGCATCGATTCGTTTGTGCATATTTTTGCATATTTTGCTTAAAAATGCATATTTTTGCATATTTTGCTAGTATTCTGTACTAGTATTGCATATTTTTCGGTCATATTTTGTATAAAATTTTATTTTTTTTTTTTGAGGTCAAATACTTGTCTGACCGAAATGATTTTTTTCGTCAATTAGTTAACAAAGTAAAAAAATTATTAACAAAAAAAATTTTTTTTTTTTTTTGCATATTTTTGCATATTTTGGTAATAATGCATTTTTTAGCATATTTTGGTAATAATGCATATTTTCGCATATTTTGGTTTTAAATGCATATTTCCAACTTTTAAGTGCATATTTTGGCATAAATTACCAAAACTACAAATTGAAATTTATTTGTTTCAAAAACTATTTTAACTCATTACTAGTCATCACTAAACAAAGAAATAGAAAATAGGACTCCAGAAGTTATCTGATGGTCATAGGCTGCTTAAGTTCGGAAATGAGCGAAACCAACCTCTGAAAGACGTAATATTTACCTTTTTTTATACCCTACACCACTCTGTGGTACAGAGTATAATGAGTTTGTGCTGATGTTTGTAACTAGAGATGGGCACATGAGCAGATTATAGTGTGATTCACTCGTGAGTGTGACTAAATTCAATTTTACACACGTGATTGTGAGTGGAGAAAAAAATTGCGTGAGTGAGTGTTCGTGAGTCAATTTTTTTGTGTGAGTTTGCGTGATTTATTTTCTCTTCATATTTCCTTTCGCACCAAAATACAAACAAATTTTAAAATTTGGCTTAACTTAATATTTCGTTCCGAAAAAAGCAAAAAAAATGTAAAATTTCGCTGAGCTTTAAATTTTGCTTAACATTTTGACAGATTATAGAAATTTTAGTTTTAGCATTTTTTTTTTGTATAAATAAGAGTTTTGTGAGTGTGAGTCAACGTGAGTGTGAGTAAAGTTTGCGTGAGTGCACGTGAGTGTCAGTTGTATTAAATTTACTCACGTGATTGTGAGTGAGTGTGAGCAGAAAAAATATGTTCGTGAGTGTGCGTGGTTCAAGAATTCCTGTCATGAGCGTAAGTGAGTTAGTGTGAGTCAAAAATTACTCACGTGCCCATCTCTATGTGTAACTTCCCGAAATATTGTTTCTAGACCCACCTTCAAGTATACCGATAAATTTTATTATAATAGATATTGTTTTGAAATTTACCAGGTGATCTAATTTCGTATGTACAAATCATCATTCCAAATTTCAAAGGAATCGGGTCAGTCCTTCTTGTAATCCCCATACAAACAACCTTCCCGATATTCCCATAAATTCCTCAAAATTCATAAAAATTGGAATTATTCAATTAAAATTTTGTTTGTAGGTATTAAACGTGTACCTTGGTAACCTAATAAAATCTTAATATAATTGGACCATTTTTGGATTCGTCCCTATATAAAAATTTCGCCCAATATTCGTTCAATCGGTTGGCAACACAAATAACGCAATTTCACTTAAATTTGGTTGTTGTATGGTTTCTACACTTATTAAAGATCTAACATAATTTAAATTAAATTGGTCCACGTTTGGACTTGGGACCCATTTTTCGGAAAACACTGGTGTAGGGTAAAATATGGTCGGTTTTGGCCGACTATAATTTTCTTACTTGTTGTAACTACTTTTGTTAGCAAATGAAATTTTTTTATATCAGAAGAAGTTAAAAGTCCTGCAGTCTCGCCCTCTTTGTTTATTCCAAATTGTTTTAACATTGTGAAGATTATTCATAAACTTTTTCATAAGATAATTTTTTTTTTTGTTAATTGTTTACTGGGTTGTATTAACAAAGATTTAATTTGTTTTTGTTTGTTGAGATATTAAACTTTAAAACATCTAACCACGATCCTCAGTTTGAGTTCTGAATACGTTCGCATAAGATGTTGTTGTCGGACGCAAATACAAATCGGCTATCGCGATGGTCTAACGCAGTTAAATTTTTATTAATTTCTTTAACATTGTGTTCAATATTTCAAAATGATTTACTATTTTGTGAGGCTCGTACTTCGTCCATACTTAAAGTTAAACTTCCACATGGCGGTATTTTAGTTGGGCGTCATTTGACAACACATCTCGGTAGGCATATGAGAGCCTTTATGGGTGTTCCATATGCCAAGCCACCGTTGGGGGAATTACGTTTCAAGGTGTGTGTAAAAAAATTTAATAAAAGTGAAATCGTGTAATTGTGTAATTATTACATTAAGCTCAAAGATTTTTATATAGAAAATAAATTGTGTGCAATATTCTGTGAATAATGAATGACTGTCGAAATTAATAATTAATATTGTTTAAAACTTTAAAAAAAAACTATTCATTGTTTTCTATGAAAAAAAATATACGGCCTAACCAAAGAAAAATAAATTTTAAATCAACTTTAAATTATATTTCTAAACAAATTGGCCCGTACTAAAGAAAAACACAAAGTCAATTTTAACAAAAGTTTTATTTTAAATTTCAAATTTCCCATACATTTTTTGAAGTCGATTTTAAAAACAAAAACAATTTGTATGGAAATAAAATTAAAAGTCGATTTTAAATTTATTTTATTTTCTTTGGTAAGGCTGATTATATTTGTTTTTAAAATCGATTTTAAAAAAATATAAAGAAATTTTTAAATTTGAAGTAATACTAATGTTAAAATTGACTTTTTGGTTTTCTGTGGTTAGGGCCATAGTTTTTTTATATAACTAAACACCGGTTTTCTCAATGTTATAACCAAATTATTAACAATTTTTTAACCAAAAACGACACAGTTTCTAAAAGGCAATTAAATTTAATGGAATTTGTTTCCCCCAAATTTTTTGCACCTCTTTTTAAAAAGAGTTTATTTCTGTAATTTTCTGAATAATATGCCACCTGGATTAGGCATTTTTAGAAATTGCATCGAATTGTGTTTCTCCTGAGAATTCAAAAAAAAGAACCTGTATTCTTTATTAAGACAGGCACCTAGTTTAAAATTCAGTAATTTTTTAACTTTTTTTTTAATTTATAAAACAATCTGCGAATTTTTTCAAACGAAAAATATCTCAGAATTTTTCTGTATGAAAAATGTTGCAGAATTTTAGAATTTTTCTATACACTCAGAAAATTATGTCAGTTACTACATGTGAGTTATTTGTATATTTTACAGTAGTTAGTTGTTTTCAACTACAAAGTCAGTTGTTTTTGTATGAAAAATATCAAACAACTATTTCTGTTAGTTATTTTAAGTCGTTTTTTTGAACAACTAACAAAAAAGTACTGTGATGTAGTAACAGTAATTTAAAGTAGTTAATTTTATTTTTTATCTCTGAAAAATTTTCAAAGTTTTTTTCCAAAAAATAAAAATTTTCGTTTTTTTTTTTTTTTATTTTTTACAACTTTAAAAAAAAACTTTGAAAAAATTTAGTCTTCAATTTTTTTTTTTTGAAAAATGTTTTGAAAAAATAAAAATTATTTATTGGCCGCTGTTCCAAAAAAAGTAATTCACATAAAAAATGTGAAAATGAAAATTTCCGAATTTTTGTGGTGTTCTAGATTTCACATCCGAATTTCTTTTTCGTTTTGTTTCACATAATTAAAATTTGGTGAAAGTAAAACGAATGCATGTTTTTCTTATAATTTTTTAATTTTAAATTATTCGATTTCAACTTCAAATGAAAACGTGATCAACAAAACACTAAACTTGATTTCATGTGATTCGGAAATTTTCATGTGTATTGAAAAGTTGTGATAGACAGAACAGAGGCCATTGATTCTTTTAATTTTACTACATTTTAGTTGTTTTGACTACAAATGTAAGTAGTTTTTACTACATAAGTCAGTTGTTTTTTGTCAGTTAAAATAACTAACATTGTTAGTTGATTTAACTGAAAAAGTAGTTGACCCAAAAATAACTTACAAAGTAGTTATTTTAACTGACATTTTCAGTTGATTTTACTACCATAATTTTTTGAGTGTAAGAAAAATGTCTCCGAATCTGACAATTTTTCTACATAATAATGTTTTAAAATACGAGAAGTTTTCTATATGAAAAATGTCTCAGAATATGAGAGTTTTTCTATACAAAAAATGTCCCAGAATCTAAGAACTTTTTATACGAAAAATATCTTAGAATCGAAAAATGAGAATTTTTCTACACAAAAAATGTTTTTATACGAAAAATGTCTCAAAATCTGAAAATGTTTCTATATGAAAAATGTCCCACAATTTTTGTACGAAAAATTTCTCAGAATCTAAGATAATTTTTGTACGAAAAATGTCTCAGAATCCGAGTTTTTTTAATTACGAAAAATGAGAATTTTTCTACACAAAAAATGTCTCAGAATCTGAGAATTCTATACCAACAGTATTTTAGAATCTGAAAATGTTTAAATATGATGTAAAATGCCTCAGAATCTGGGAATTTTTCTTTACGAAAAATTTCTCAAAATCAAAGAATTTTTTATACGAAAAATGTCGCAAAATCTGAGTATTTTCCAATATGAAAAATGTCTCCGAATTTTGAAAATTTTTCTACACGATAAATGCCTCTGAACTTGAGAATTTTTCTATACGAAAAATGAATTAGAATCCGATAATTTTTCTATGCGAAAAATGTCTGAAAATCTGAGATTTTTTCTTAAATGAAATATGTTTCAGAATCTTAGAATTTTCTATACGAAAAATATCTCAGAATCTGAAAATTTTTCTATCCAAAATATATCTCAGAATCTGTGAATTTTTATATACGAAAAATGTCTCAGAATCCGAGAATTTTTCTACACGAAAAATGTATTAGAATTTTTATACGAAAAATTTCCCAGAATCTGAGGAAATTTCTATACGGAAAATGTCTCAGAATCTGATTTTTTTCACTACGAAAAATGAGAATTTTTCTATACGAAAAATGTCTCAGAATCTGAGAGTTTTTCTACACAAAAAATGTCTCAGAATCTGAGAATTCTATACCAAAAATGTCTCAGAATCTGAGAATTCTATACCAAAAATGTCTCGGAATATGAGAATTTTTCATCATATTGAATCTGGGAATTTTTCTATACGAAAAATGTCTCGAAATCAAACAATTTTTTTATACGAAAAATGTCTCCAAATCTGAGTATTTTCCATTACGAAAAATGTCTCCCAACTTGAAAATTTTTCTATACGAAAAATATCTCCGAATTTGAGAATTTTTCTGTACGAAAAATGACTCAGAATCCGAGAATTTTTCTATGCAAAAAATGTCTGAGAATTTTTCTTAACTAAAAATTTCTCAGAATCTGAGAAGTTTTCTTTACGAAAATGTCTCAGAATCTGAGAATTTTTCTATTTGGAAAATATCTCAGAATCTGAGAATTTTTCTATTCGAAAAATGTCTCAAAATCTGAGAATTTTTCTATACGAAAAATGTCTCATAATCTGAGAATTTTTCTATACGAATAATGTCTCAGAATCTGATAATATTTCCGTACGAAAAATGTCTCAGAATCTGAGAATTTTTCTATACAAAAAATGTCGCAGAGAATTTTTCTATACAAAAAATGTCGCAGAGAATTTTTCTATACGAAAAATGTCTCATAATCTGAGAATTTTTCTATACGAATAATGTCTCAGAATCTGATAATATTTCCGTACGAAAAATATCTCAGAATCTGAGAATTTTTCTATACAAAAAATGTAGCAGAGAATTTTTCTATACAAAAAATGTCGCAGAATCTGAGAATTTTTCTACATAAAAAAGTCTCAGAATCTGAGAATGTTTTATACCAAAATATGTCAGAATCTGAGAAATTTTCTATACGAAAAATATCTCAGAATCTGAGTATTTTTCTATACGAAAAATGTCTCAGAATTAGAGAATTTTTTTTTTTATAAGAAATCTGTTTTAGAATCTAAGAATTTTCTGTTTGAAAAATGTATCAGAATCTGAGAATTTTTCGAAAAAAAACATTTTTTTAGAATGTGAGAAATGTTTTTTCGTATAGAAAAATGTCTCAAAATCAAACGAAAAATGTCTCAAAATGAGTATTTTCCGTTACGAAAAATGTCTCCGAATTCAGAAATTTTTCTATACGAAAAATGTATCCGAATTTTAGAATTTTTCTATACGAAAAATGTCTCAGAATCAGAGAAGTTTTCTAGACGAAAATGACTCAGAATGTGAGAATTTTTCTATTCGAAAAATGTCTCAAAATCTGAGAATTTTTCTATACGAAAAATGTCTCATTGAGTCATTAATTTTTTATTAAAAATGCTCAATAAAATCGATTTCATTGAATAATTTTTCCATACAATATGTAATAATGTTTTCTACATAAAAAGTCTCAGATTTTGAGACATTTTTTCTTCAGAAAAGATTTTGAGACATTTTTTCATCAGAAACACTTTTACTTCAGAAAAATTCTCAGATTCTGAGATATTTTTCCACAGAATTAGAGAGTTTTTGTGTACAAAGTTTAAAAATCTTATTATTATTATTAAAAATCTGAAACTCTATGCGAAAATAGCACTGTAAGTAGGTAAAAATGACACACCAAAACGCCAAGACACGTCAACCTAATTTTGGGCCGTAGAATCCAGTGGTGTACCCCGTTTTAAAAAGTTAGCTCAAAATCCCGAGACATTTCGGTTTTAAATTTGTAGTAGATTTAAGGCGATTTTCATTTTATTTTAATGAAAAAACTTAAAAAAACTTGTTAAAAACTTGTTGTTTGTCAAAATTTATATCTAGAAATAATGGACGTCCATTTTCAAGTTGACATGGAACAATACATGCTCTTATTTTGATGAATTTTATAATTTTTTTTTAGATTTATTAATTTTTACTGTACATTTGGAAATTTAAAATCGAAATATCTCGTTATTTTAAGCTAACTTTTTAAAACGGAGTATACCACTTAATTCTATGACCCAAAAATAAGTTGGGGTGTCTCGGCGTTTTTGTGTGTCATTTCAAAAGTTTACATTTTACTTTCTGAGAATTTAGAATCTGAGAATTTTTCTAAAAAAATTTCTTGGAATTTTAAAACATTACTGTTCAAAAATGAAATAAGAGACTAAGAAACTAAGAAACTCAAAAAATAGGAATATTTCATCCCAAAAAAAGTTTGATTTTATTAAAATAAAATGTATCTCAAAATCCGATAATTTTATCGAACAAAAAATAAAAATCTAGCGAATGAATTTGTTAAGAACGGAAAATATTTCCTCTAACGACCTATGCCGATTTTATAAATTTTTTATGAATTTTTTACTTCAAATTATTTTTTTGTTCGGCACATAGAAAATTATCAAAATTTCAGTTGTAAATCGTTGTTTAAAGGCTCCGACACAATGTCGGAGTACTCTACAGAGTACCATCTCTAAAAATAGAGATACCATCATACAAAAAATGTGTAAGTGCGAAAGAGAAAGGAACAAAATCCAATCTCTGGCACAGAGTACTCCGTCATTGTGTATTCAGCTTAAGCGTTCTTAGACATGATTGTCAAAACAATCATATACTTTGTAAATAAAGTACTCTTAAAACGCTTCCCGAATACGTTCGAAAATATCATTTTAAGGGCGATTTTTTAACCATCATCAATTTCTGCTTGGGTAGTCACATATTGATAAAAGATGAAATATAATATTTTACCGCCCTATTTTATAATTATATGTATATAGCTTTGATTCAGGCGCGGATCCAGGGGGGGGGAGAATGGGATTTCTCCCCCCCCAAAATGATTTCAAAAAAAAAAAAAAGAAAGAAAGAAAAGGAAAAAAGAAAGGAGAAGGGAAAGGAAAAAGGAAGGGAAAGGAATAAACATAGTAAGAAAATGGCCAGGATGTAAAAAAATCCTTGGGAGAGGTATATGTGTGCTGATGATTTACAGCTCACATAGCCTCTATAAAATATTTCAGAATTAAAGAAATTGCGTATGAGAAACTTAAATGACAATCGAGTCGTGTGACTTTTCTAACCGAATAACTTTCCTTATCATTTAAGGAAAAAGCGTTATCTCAAATATTTTTTATAGAAAAATATCTCAGAATTCCTGACTTTATCTTTAGAAAAAAATGGTTTTGCCTCTGAATGTAAGAATTTTTTTATTTAAAAAGCATATAAAATTTTAGGAAAAATCTCTTTTCTATAAAAAAATTCCCTCAGAAACTGGAAATTTTTCCTTAGAAAAAACGTTTCAGAATCTGACAAGAATCTACAGGACAGAATCTGAGTTCTTCTATGGGGAAAAATGTTTTTTATGAAAAATTGTGTACGAATATGAGAATTTCTCTTTTTGAAAATTTTTTAGAATCTACGAATTTTTCTATAGGAAAAGTTTTATCGGGAAAATTTTAAGAGCTTTTCTATAGAAAACTATATCAGAATCTGAGATTTTTTAGTACGAAATATCTCTAAGAATCAGAATTTTTTTCCGTTGAAAGATTCAGAGAATTTTTCTATAGGAAATGTGTCTCTAAATATTAAATATTTTTTTTTTTTTTTCAAATGTTTCAGAACCTTAGAAAAAATTAGAAGGCAAATTTTTTATTGAAAGATGCTATAAAATAATAATGGTATTCAGAGTCTTGCTTGCCAGCCCTGGCACTGGTGGTAAAAGAGCACTTTTCAAAATTACTTTTCAAAATATATGTATTTTTTGAAAGAAGTACTCTTTTGCTACATTGCCAGGGGTGGCAACAAGACTCTGAATACCTCTAATAATAAGGTCTTATTTTTAAAAAAGTGTTTCAACATTTTTTCATAAAATGTTTTGGAAACTGATCATTTTCTTTTACAAAAAGGGTCTATAAATTTTTGAATACGAAAAAGTTTTTAGAACCTAAGAATAACTTTAAAATATGAGAATTATTAATTATCCGAAATTGGAAAATTTTTTATAGAAAGAATGTCTCAGAATCTCAGATTTTTGCTATAGAAAAAAGTTAAAAAATCTGAGACATTTTCTATAAAAAATATTGAATCTGTGAGTTTTTCTGCAGAAAATACGATATGAGAATTAAAAAAAAATTACATCGATGGGTTTAAAATCCTAACATTTTTCTAAAGACAAATATCTCAGAAATGGATTATGTTTTTATATGAAAAATATTTTAGAATCTAAGAGTTTTTCCTGAGTAAAAATGTCTTAACATCTGAGAAATTTTTTGAAGAAAACATGTTTAAGTGTAATACTTCATTAAATTTTTTTTCGGAATATTGGACTTTTAGTATAATTTTTTATTTTTTAAATAATAATTTTTAGATAAGATAATTTTTATGACTTTAAAGTCATAATATTAATATTTTCCCATACAAACCTACAACAAAGTTAAAAAATTACCAATTCTCGAGAGCATTTTTAAAAATTTGGAAATACAGTCTAAATTTTTTGAATTTTTTTTGTTTGTTTGTATAAAAAATATTGATGTCATAACTCTTTAAGCATAAAAATTGGGTTATGACAGTTGCAGTCAGTCGTAATTGTGAATATGTCCATTTATTTGACAAAAAACGGTCTTATTTATGAAGTAGGGGGCCCCGTAGGCTAGTTGGTAGCGTGCTAGCCTTTGAACATCGGGGTCGTGGGTTCGATTCCCACCAGAACCCTTGGTTTTTTCGCTACAACGAGACGACGGTCATTGTTACCAGTTCTCGGTTAGGTTGAAGTTATTAAAAATGAGTTGTAAATAAAAAGAAAGAATAAATAAAAATAATTGATCATGTGATCAAAACTATTATTATGAAGTAAATCGGTCAGTTAGGGTTCTCCTGAGAAAAAAAAAATTTGAGTAAAAAAAGTTCCCCCAAATCCAAAAGCTGGATCCTTTAATGTTAAGTTTTTAGGTATTTTTCTGCATACATTCACAACCCCCCCCCCCCCCCCACCAACACCAACCAAACTTTATTGCTTTACGAAATTTTTTGGTAAAAAAAAATCTCCCCCCCCAAATGAAATTCCTGGATCCGCGCCTGTTTGATTAAAAATTTCAAATAAAATTAAAAATTAATTAATGTATTAAAATATTAGAAATAAAAAAGTCACGATATTCTAAATTATTTATAACTGAACTTTTTTGTGGTCAAGAGTTAATAATGTGTAAAATAGAATACTTGAACTAATCGTCGCTGTTTTTTTTTTCATGTCTAAAATAATTAAAATTAACATTTTGTAATCAAAATTATTTTTTTTTTAATTAGTAATAGTGTTTTAATTACTAGCAGACGTATTTATATTAAAGTTTATGTGTAACACGTTTTTAAAACGATTTTTTCATGGAAATCTATTTTATAAATCAGTTATAAAGTGCTCAAGTTTTATTATGAATAACTGTTAGAAAACTGTTACTACATGTGTAGTTAAATCAACTGTCAAAGCAATGACGTTTATTAATGATGAAATGATCCACCTGAACCGGATCACTGCTGCCTGCGCACAAAATTGTAATTTGGAGCCTGAACTCAGAAGTTTTAAAAGCCGTTTGCGTCTTTTCGAAAATCAAGATGGCGGCATCAATATGCTCAAATATTTGTGGTCAATTACCAAAAGGTTCAACTTCAAAATTGTGAAAATAAGCTTTCGAGCTTTAAAATATTTTAAATTAAGGCCGCTGTTCCAAAAAAAGTAATTCACATAAAAAATGTGAAAATGAAAATTTCCGAATGTTTTTGGTGTTCTAGATTTCACATCCGAATTTCTTTTTCGTTTTGTTTCACATAAATAAAATTTGGTGAAAGTAAAACGAATGCACTTTTTTTTCTTATAAATTTTTCAATTTTAATTAATCGATTTCAACTTTGAATGAAAACGTGTTCAACAAAACACTTAACTTGATTTCATGTGATTCGGAAATTTTCATGTGAATTGAAAAGTTGTGAAAGACTAAAATTTTAAAAAAAATGTTACCGAATATACACTGGTTGTCAACTAATTAGAAACGTTTTTGCAATTTTTTAAAGACATAGGCCTCTGTTCTGTCTTTCACAACTTTTCAATTCACATGAAAATTTCCGAATCACATGAAATCAAGTTAAGTGTTTTGTTGAACACGTTTTCATTCGAAGTTGAAATCGAATAATTAAAATTTTTAAAAAATTACAAGGAAAAAAGTGCATTCGTTTTACTTTCACCAAATTTTATTTATGTGAAACAAAACGAAAAAGAAATTCGGATGTGAAATCTAGAACACCAAAAAAATTCTAAAATTTTCATTTTCACATTTTTTATGTGAATTACTTTTTTTGGAACAGCGGCCATAGTCAACAATACTCAACTTTATTACTATCAAACGAGTATAATTTTAAAAAATGTTATGTAGGTAATTTATAAAGCTTTAATTTAAGCTTGATAGCGTCCAGATTAAAGTAAATAATAAATGTGCTACGAGGGTTTATTTGGAAAATGAATTTATTTATAAACATTTTTTAGAAAATTTTTTTGAAAATATTTCTAAGTCGATTTTTTCTAAGTTCAAACAATAAAAATTTAAAAATTGGTCCAATAGTTTTTATTCAGCAATCAACTTATTTTTCCAACAACCTAAAGCATTTTTTGACCTCCAATTCTTTTGAACACCAATTTTTTGTAAACAAAATTATGTTTATTGACAATTGGCCGAAAAATCGCCATTTTGAATTTTTTATTTTAAAATTTGTCTGTATCCCTAAAATTATGCTTTCATAGATAAAAGTGTTATATATTTTTTTTATTTCAGTGTAGTAGAAGAGAAATATAAATCGCTTGTATTTATCATAGCATAATTTAAGGCATACAGAAAAATTTAAAAATCACACGTTCGAGAAAAATTTCGATCGCTTTCGACTCCTAGAATTAACCCCCAGATTTGTATTTAAATTATTTAAAAGGGATCAAAAACTTACTAATTTGAAATCTGGTAGCCAATTCTCGGAGTCAATAGCGATTGAAATTCTACTCGAACGTGATATTTTTTAAATTTTTCAGAATACCTAAAATTATGCTTCGATAAATACAAGCTTTTAACATATTTTTTTATAACACTGAAACCAAATAAAATGAGCAAAATATAAAAAAGGTTCTACTCGAATTTCGATCGCTATCGACTCGAGAATCAGGCTCCTGGTTTGACGTATTCTAAATCACAAAATAATAGACCGATAAATGCAGCTTTAGAACAAAAAAATATCTTAGGTACTACATAAATTTTGTTAAAAACTTGATTCCACCATACTCTTTTTTGGATTCGAGCCCAAACATTTTTAAAAAACCCTGCCATATATTTTCAAACAAATCTGGTGTTTTTCAGGCGTTTACACCTGGTCAAATTGCACAAGATTTTTTTTTTTAAATTTCAGTAATAAGTGGAAAAGGCAAATGTGCCCCACTAGCGAATAAACAACCTTCTATCCTACTTTTTAAAATTTTATTTATAACGCCCAATTTTTCTCTTTCAGTCTCCAGTTCCTTATGGTGCTTGGGAAGGGGAAAAACATGTTATAGAAGATTCACAAAAATGTACCCAACGTGATCCATTTAGACGTGATATGGAAATGGAAGGCAGTGAAGATTGCTTATACATTAATGTATACACCCCAGAGGTATGGAATAATTTTTGTTTACTAAATTTTCAGTTCTCAAGACTATAAAAAAATTTTTCTTTAAGGTACCTGAAACATCAGAACCCCTACCCGTTATGGTATGGTTCCATGGTGGTGGTTGGGAATGTGGTTCTGGTATTAGCAGTTTTTATGGACCAGAATTTCTTTTAAATCATGATATCATATTGGTATCAGCTAATTTCCGTTTAGGTCCTCTTGGTTTCCTAAGTACTGAAACTACAGATTGTCCTGGAAATTTCGGTTTAAAAGATCAATTGGAAGTATTAAAATGGATACAAGAAAATATTGCATCATTTGGTGGTAATCCAAAGAGTGTAACAATATTTGGTGAAAGTGCCGGTGGCGCTAGTGTAACCTATCATATGTTATCACCTAAGTCTAAGGGTCTATTCCATAAGGGTATAGCCCAATCGGGAACATATTTCAATCCATGGGCTCAACCGGCTCACAAAGGAGTACCAGCTAAGAGAGCTCAAAAATTAGCCGAAATTGTGGGCTGTCCACATGATGGTGATTGGCCAAAAACCCTAGAATGTTTAAGACAAAAACCAGCTAATGATATTGTAGCCACCATTTATGACTTATTTGTAAGTATTTTATAAACATTTCTATGAGTTCTAATTAATTTTGTTTTTTTGTTTATTTATAGGAATGGGACTTTGATCCTATGATACCTTTTCCTCCCGTGGTGGAACCTGAACATCCTGAAGCTTTCCTAACAGTATTACCAAGAACTGCTCTTCAACCTCATGGTTTTTCATTGCCTTTAATGATCGGTGCTACTTCTGAAGAAGGTCTACTTAAAACAGCAGCTTTACTTAATCTTCCTGATGTATTAGCGGACTTTAAAGAAAAGTTCTATAAAGTATTACCTATTATACTAAACTATGATCATTTATCTAAATCGGAACAGCAGACAGTAACCGGTGAATTGGAAAATTTCTATTTCAAAGATGGCCACAATTATGACAAACATAATTATCAAAATATAACAGATGTAAGTTTAAATGTTAGAAAACATAAAACGTATCTGATCAGATCTTAAATTGGGTTCTCAATTTTGGAATCAGAAAATATAGATCTTACAGTTCGAATCAGATACATAAGTTTTAGACTGGGCGGAAAACTCTGTTATAACAAAGATGGAGTAGATACGGGTTCGGAAGTGTACTTTGAATGCCTAGAAAAAGAGGCCACACTGAGACTTCCGTACAAGTGTAGTGTTTTCCAGGCTGAGATACTTGTAATCGACAAAGCCGAGCATTTTTGTGGATAGTCTCGCAGCTCTGAAGGCCTTAGAATCAAACACTGTAAAATCGGAATTATTTAGGAATTGTATACAATCCCTTTGTCGAATCAGTCAGCACACAGTCAAGCTAATCTGGGTCCCTGGACATAGTAGGGTCGCTGTTAACAAATTGGCTGATGAATGGGCGAGAAAAGGTTCGGAACTGTTAGGGGAACGTGTAGAACCTGACATCTCTGTTCCTTTAGTGAAATTGATGATCGAAATTGAAAGGATATCTGAGAATAGAATGTAGGATAGGTGGATATCGCTGACTACGTGCAGGATATCGCGAACCATGTGGCCACTGCCAAATCCTGAGAGGACAAAAAGTCTTCTTACTTTTGGCAAACGGACGGTTAGCCTATTAGTAAGAGTACTTACAGGACACTGTATAATTGGCCTAATAGCCGTGCGTATGGGAATTTCTGATAGGGACTATTGTAAGGTTGGAGGAGGAGTCAGTAAAGCACTTGTTATGTGAATGTCCGGGTCTGAAATTTTTCGATTACCTAGATTGTCTAAACAGTGTCTCATTGACATCTCCAGCCGAAAATCTTAAAGAATCGGGTGGTTCAAAAACTAAAAAGTTTTTGTATAAGAGGGAAGTAGGGAAATGACAATTAAGGGAATCACAATGGGCCTTATGGCCTCCGAGTGAATTCGCCAAATTGGCGGACGCCCATCCAACCTAGCCTAACCTAATCCGCATCCCTTATCCAATACTTCGAGAGTTTCCTTGATAAAAATATCATCTCAATCCATTATAAATACTTTCTTCTATCCACGGTTACTTATTCCTTTGTATCCGCAGTTTTCGTATCATTCTCTTTATCGTCAAAGTAGTTTGATCGCCTTATTTTCCACTATTAATCGTATGACTCCAAAATTTTCTTAAGGACTTCTTTATTAAAGATTAGGTTTCCTGAGGTCTTTTTTATCCCCATCCGAAGATTCTGAAAAGTATTCTTTACCCATAAAGTATCCAAAGTTTCCTACAAGTTTTCTTTGCCCACGAAGTATAATGAACTCCTTCCTCTTTCTTTCGGATTCGATATTTTTTATCCACGATAAATTTAGTTTCCTTAAGGTTTCTTTATCCACAAAGAATACTAAATTACTTTTTTATCTATGATTGAGTTTCGAAAAAGATTCCCTAGGCAAAGAAACTTAGATGCTGACGACGAAATCTAATAAAGTTGGTTATGGCAAGAAAATTTTGTTTTCCGATTAACTAAACCAAGTTTAACTAAGATCCTAAAACTCGGCCTTTATGTTTTATCCACGATTAAGTTTCCCTTAGGTATTTTTTATCCTCAATAAATAAAATCTTAATTAAGTCTGATCATCTTCTTCACCAAAAATTAAGTTTTCTTAATGTTTTCTTTATTCACGGTTAATGAGAGATCTCCGAACTTCTTTATCGACGCACTCAAAAAATTATGACGGTAGATTCCACTACAAAAGACAGTTAAAACTACTACATTTGTTGTTGTTTAGACGTCCACTACATTGTACGGTAAAATCAACAAAAATTGTTGTTATTTTTAACTATTGATTAACAACTACAAAAAACTGTAAAAACTACTTCAAATTACAGTTGTTGTTACTGTAACCCAAATTTTCTGAATTTTTTTATTAAAAAAAACTTCTAAACGTCTAAAACGGTTAAAATTATTTGGAAATAATTCCTGCACATTCGTTTTTCTAAAAATTTCTTGAAAATTATAAGTTTTGTTATAGACTAAAAACAACTACATAAAACAACTGCTACTACAATGTAGTAATTTTTTGTATTTGTTTTTTAAAACGACTACAAAAAACAGTTGTTTGAGATTTTTCATACAAAAACAACTGAAATTGTAGTTGAAAACAACAACTACTACTTACTACAAAAATGACCGTCATGTAGTAACTGCAATAATTTTGTAAGTGCGATAACGATAATACGCCTATTTTGTCTTCTTTATCCACAATTGAAAAAATTTGCCTAAGTTTACAGATGTTCTTGGTTATTCTCAAAGTATCCTGAGGTCTTCTTTTTGTTATTCGATATGGTAAAAATTTTCTGAAGGCCTTCCATATCAACAGGTCTTCTTTATCTTATTTAACATATCTAAAGTTTAATGAAGGTCCTCCTTATCCAGAAAGTTTCTTAAGTCTCTCTATCCACGAATAACACTGTGGAACAAATTCAGGTTAGCAAAAGTTAGGTCGATGCTGAGAGTGAGGGGTGAAAATAGAGGTTAAATGAGAACCCGTATCGTGGCGTTTGTTTATGTTAGTTCGAATTTTTTTTAATCGACCTTCGAACTTTGCAGTCAAATGCCGATTTTCAGCATATTGTTTATATGGTTTTTTGGCTATAACTCGACGACTAATTGATATTCGAAGGTCGATTAAAAAAAAATCGAACTAACATAAACAAAAGCCGCGATACGGGTTTCTAATTTAGCCTCTATTTTTACCCCTCACCCTCAGAATCGACCTAACTTTTGCTAACCTGAATTTGTTCCACAGTGTAATTCAATAAGACCTAAATTTTCTATAGACTACCAATAGTTACTTTACTGAACACACGTCTACATATCTTTCCTTTTCATATAAAGTTAATATCAGATGGTTGGTTTATTGCTGGCATTGATGAATATATACGTTTGCGTTTGAAAAATTATAAAACCGATCCCAAAAACTTTGGTAAAACTTATGTGTACCTGTTTGAGCACAAAGGAGCCGCAAGTTTTTCGGAATTATTCAAAGGAGGACGTGAAGATTTTTATGGTAAAAAAATATAATAATCAAATTTTAATTTCAATTAACCCCCTAACCACCCTATCTTATTTAGGTGCTTGTCATGCTGAAGAATAACAGTATTTGTTCCCCATAGCAAAAGAGTTATTCGTAAGTGCCGCTCCCACAGAGAATGATTTGAAAGTGCGTGATATTATGCTATCATTGTGGGTGAATTTTGCAAAAACAAGGTATTTAAATATAAAACAAAAATATATATTTTTATTCAAAATTCCTAATATTATTGTATTTTTTATTTTTTTTTTAATCTAGCAATCCTACTCCACGTAAAAGCGACCTACCGAAATGGTTACCCAGTAAAAATTACCCAGTATTATATGCCAAAATAGGCTCAAAAGATGAAGAAAGCTCCAAACTGTTTCAATTTGAGGAAAAACTTTATCAAACTAGAGTTGATTTTTGGCGCAATTTAAGTCCGCACGTACCACCTAAAGATTTTCAACTGAAAAATGAATTGTGAACAAATTCAAATTACGAAAACCACAAAATCGGTTAATTAATGTTTTTTTTTTATTTTTTTATAATACAATTTGTTAAAAGTAAAAAAAAAAAAAAACAATTTAAAAATAAAAATAAATTATTAAATTAATAATTTAACTCTTTGACGACTATACATTTTTTTCCGGACTTAACAATAGCAACGAAACAAAAAATTTAAATTAAAATTTAAAGGTTCAAACTTTTGTAGAATAACTATTATTGGGTTTCAGAGCACAGCGAAAAGCAAATAGTTTTGGCCAGAACTAAGTAATCGTCGAAGGAAAAAAAATGCCCTTTGACGATTGCGTAGTTCTGGCCAAAGCTATTTTCTTTTCGCTGTGATCTGCAACTCAATAATAGCTACTCTACAAAAATTTTAACCTTTAAACCCCTTCTTGCTTCTTATTTTGCTTGACAGGTAAAGATCCCTAGGTTAGGTTAGTGAGGATGACGCCAATACCCAAAAACAAAAAGTTTTGGGAATGACATCCATAGAGGCCAATGTTTGGCCCATTATGATTCCTGCTATTGTTTTCTTCCTTCTCTCCATTCAAATACGCATTTTTACGTTTCCTACTTCGACGCTTTCATGAATGACATTAGTAGCCAAGGGTTTATACCTCGTAGGTCCTGAAAATCCTGAAAGACATAAGAACCTAAACATTAAAATCTTCTAAATCAGCGGTTACCAACCTTTTTGGCTCTCGTACCCCTAATTTAAAATTTTATCAGCCGCGTACCCCCTAACGAGTTTTTCGTTTTCGTTAAAAAAAAACTTTACATACACTCAGAAAATTATGTAAGTTACTACATGTTAGTTATTTGTATATTTTACAGTAGTTAGTTGTTTTCAACTACAAAGTCAATTGTTTTTGTATGAAAAATATCAAACAACTATTTCTGTTAGTTATTTTAAATCGTTTTTTTGAACTAATAAAAAAAGTACTGTGATGTAGTAACAGTTATTTAAAGTAGTTAATTTTATTTATTTTATCTCTGAAAAGTTTTAAAGTTTTTTTTCCAAAAAAAAAAATTTTGTTATTTTTATTTTTCACAACTTTAAAAAAAAAAAAAAAAAACTTGGAAAAAATTTGGTCTTTAATTTTTTTTCTGAAAAATGTTTTGAAAAAAAAAAATTATATATTGATTTTTTTATTTTACTACATTTTAGTTGTTTTGACTACAAATGTAAGTAGTTTTTACTACATAAGTCAGTTGTTTTTTTTGTCAGTTAAAATAACTAACATTGTTAGTTGATTTAACTGAAAAAGTAGTTGACCCCAAAACAACTTACAAAGTAGTTATTTTAACTGACATTTTCAGTTGATATTACTAACATAATTTTTTAAGTGTATAAATATTAGAGTTAATTTTGAAATTTTTTATCTGCGGGTATTATAATTTTTTTGAAGGATTTAGTTGAGATCAAAACAATGGTGGTATTATTTTTTGGAAAAATTTTCGCTCCTTGGGCTGGTTAGTTCAATGCATCTGAAAACGCGGACTTTGAGCTGATTTTTCTGCAGAGCAAAAACGGATGAACATATTGTAAATCTGATCTCACCAGTCAATTCTACATCAATAATTAAAACAACGGACGTTTTTAGAACTCTTAAAAAAAATTACATTTTTTATTTTGATACGAGGACAGATCTATAATTCCGTGACTTTTTGAATAAAACACCCCCAATAACAATGAAAGGGCATTTTGAGCTTAACAAAATGGTACCAAAATTTCCACTCTATTACAACCCGTCTCAAAAATGCCCAAAAACACGTTTTTTGAGAACTTTGACATAAATTTTCTCAAAAACCTGACATCATAGAAAAATTTCGGAATCAGTAATTTAGGCAAAAGTTCATTATCGCTCGAAAGGTTAATCGAAAACAAGTGGTCAGATCTCAAAGTATCATCAAAACAAATCGCAAAAAATGCTTTCTAAATTGATAAAAAATAATTTTTTTGTGAACTTTAACCTCAACTTTCTTGAAAACCTGACGTTATGGAAAACTTTGGAAGCCAGATGTGGAGCCTGCATTGAAAGGTTAATCTTAAACGAATGTCCAAATTACTAAAAATTTGGCGTACCCCCGCTGACAATTTCGCGTACCCCCTAGTGGTACGCGTACCATAGGTTGGTAACCGCTGTTCTAAATGATAATGCAGGGCATTCTCATAAGAAATGGAAGCTGTGTCGTTTGACATAACCCCGATTCTTACCATGTGTTTCACGAGTTTACTGTGCCCCGTGATAAGGTTTATCACTGATCTATCTATATCTGTATTCTGTCCATATCCAGAAAATTTTGCTGTTACCTTTTTCCCCCTAAAATAGAGATTGTTTTACAAACTTTCAGGGCTTACTTGAGACTTACTGAAAAATAACTCTTTTATTGCATTACTCTACAGTTCATTTTTAAGCACTCTACAGTTCATTTTTAAGCACAGATAGAGTAACTATCTTTTCCTGAACTAGAATAATCGCCAAGAACACTTTGGCAAGTATACTTGCCTGTGATCATTAAAGGGTTAAGAAAGCACATGAACTTGCTTTTGGCCTTTTGAATCCTCCAAAAAAAAATATTTTTGTGTACTTTGGTATTTTTTTCTTTCTCCTGAAATAATGGTCATAAAAACTTGAAATTCGAATATTCAAACAAAATATTCTGAAAAAAGTATTGAAATTACGATTTTACGAAATTGCGTAAAAATTACGTTTCTGAAATAATTGTTCAAGAAACTTTAAATTTGGAATGTAGGATCCTCCGTCGGAAAAACATTCTGAAATGAGTACTTTTTGAAAAACTCGGATCTTAATTAAAAAAACTTTCTGAAAAAAGTACCTTAAAAGTAAAAAATTTTTTAGTTTTTTCTATCTCCTAAAATAATGGTTCTAGAAACTTGACCATTTCAGTCATTTTCTAATTTCAGCAGACGTTTGGTAACAGTCTACAGTTTATAATCTTTGTCGAAGCAGCAGAATTCTTGAATTTTACTCCATTATTCAACGGGGGTAAAAATGTGTACTTTCGGTACTCCTTATTTTTCCTGAAAAACTGGTTCCAAAAGCTTTAAGGCCGCTGTTCCAAAAATGTATTTCACATAAAATATGTAAAAATTAAAATTTCTGAATTTTTTTGCTGTTCCGAATATTTTTACTTGTTTTGTTTTTCATAAAAAATGTTGGTGAAAGTAAAACAAATATACTGTTTTCGTTATAATATTTAGCTTTTAGTTATTCCATTTAGGGCTGGTAACTCATCACAATATAATCAATGATTAAGGCTAATCAGTGTTTGCAAACGTCATATTTATATGAAAATAAACAATGATTAGTATTAATCATTGATTAGCTTCTAATAAGTTACCAGCCCTTAAACATTAAATGAAAACGTGAACACCAAAACATCGAATTCGACATCATGTGTTTCGGAAAGATTCATGTGAATTGAAAAGATGTGGAAGGCAGAACAGAAACCTAAATTTGGCATGGATCCTCCGACGAAAAGAAAACATTCTTAAATAAGTACTTTTTGCAAATTGTAATTCTAATTTGGCAAAAATGGGTACTTTTTTAATACCTAAAATAATAACCTTCTGAAAAAAGTGCCTTTTAGAAATTCCGAATGGGACAAAAAGGTAAAGTTGTGTCGTTCACGAACGAACTAGTTCAATTGAACTATTCAGTTCACTGAACGGTTTATCTAGTTCGTTCACATCCGCTCTTTTAGGTCTTTTCGTTCATTTAGTTCAATTGGTCATTATTTCATATTGATCTTTTAGTTCGGTCGTTCAATTTTTTTTTGTTAATTTTGTCATTAGGCGTTAGTTTCCTCTTCTCTTTTGGCACAATTTCTCAGCATTTATGTTTTTTTTACAAAAATTGTATAAGTTTTCTTTTATTCTTTTTTTTATTCAACATTTTTGTATTTTTTAAACGAAAGCCAAAACAACAGACATGATCAAAATGATTCGTTCACAAACTGATTTGAACTACACCATTTACAGATGTAATTCGTAAAAGATCAATTGTAATTCGAAGATTCTACTTGTAATTCGAAGATTCCATTTGTAATTCGAAGATTCCATTTGTAATTCGAAAATTCTACTTTTAGTTCGAAGATTCTATTTGTAATTCGAAGATTCTATTTGTAATTCGAAGATTCCATTTGTAATTCGAAGATTCCAATTGTAATTCGTAAAATATCAATGGAAATTCAGTTGATATTTTTCGAATTACAATTGGAATTTACGAATTACAATTGGAATTTACGAATTACAAATGGAATCTTCGAATTACACATAGAATCTTCGAATTACATGTATAATCTTCGAATTACAAATGGGATCTTCGAATTACAAATGGAATCTTCGAATTACAAATGGAATCTTCGAATTACAAGTAGAATCTTCGAATTACAATTGATCTTTTACGAATTACATCTGTAAATGGTGTAGATGGACGACCAACAGACATGATCAAAATGATTCGTTCACGATCTGTTGAACGAAGACCACAAAAGAGCAATTGAACTTGATGAACGAACTAGGTCTTTTATCTGAAATGAACGAAAATGAGCGCTCACTTAATTGAACGATTAAGCACAAGTCTACAAAAAGGGTAAAAAAAACTGTGTACTTTTTCTATCTCCTGAAATAATGGTTCAGAAACTTAAAATTTGGAATGTAAGATCATCAAACAATCTGAAAAAAAGAGTACTTTATGTGCGGTTTACACTTGCTGTAAGTATGAACCCCATATTAATCAGTTATCGGTCTACTAAAATAATGATCATAAACATGATTTTTGGAATGTAGGATCCAGAGACTATAATGTAGAGATAAAACAAATTTATTTCTTCTACTACCTCCTAGGGGGCGCATGTCTTAATTATAGCTCAAGAATATTCTTGAGCTAATACTAAAACTTAGTAAGGGCTCAAATAACTCAGAAAATACTGCTCAGATAACTATGTAATTTTCCATTCACTCGTAGCAACTATCCAATATCTTACATACAAAATAAAATTTGAAAATTTTGCACGCAAAAGTTAGTTACAAAGTTTTTAAAATTTAGTATTCTACTAAAGTCTCACTAGCAGGTGCTGCCACCGAGACACAAGTATACAACTTTTTTTCAGGTATTGCCATAGAAGCAATGCCCTGGTAGGATTCTTCATATCAACAAAACATTCTGAAACAAGTTAGAGTGTTAAATTCAACTGTGCCGAATCTTTTATACCCTTTTTTCGTTTTGAAAGATTTCGCTTTAACCTTAAATAAAACACATTTTATTTTTGAAAGATTTTTGTCTTTGGTTTTATTATTTAATTTTTTATTTTCGTTTTTTTTCTGTTTTGTTTCATTTTATATTTATAATGAAATAAGAGTTTTATATTTAATATATTTTTTTAATCTCTTTATTTTTTTTTTATATTTCAAATAGCAATTGTATCCTATTAACTAAAATGTTCTGTTCTCTTTAATTTCAATTAATTTTTTTGTTGGTTTGTTGTTAATTTTATACATTTAAATTTAATAGTTTTTGTGAAAATAATTTGAGTTCTTTTTTATTTGAATTTTTAAGTTTTAGTTGGTAGTAAATTTTTTCTTCTTGTTTTTTCTTAATTTTATTATATTAATTAAACATAATCAAGTGGTTTTAATTTTATTATAAATTATTATTTTTATTCATTTATTTGTTTTTTTTGTAATGTCAACAAGTTGTGTTTATTTTTTGTAGTTTTGAGAAATAAAATTATTAAAAATAGTATAATAAAACTAGTTAAATAACATTGCTAAAAAGAGTTAGTTTTTTTTTTTTTTGTTTCTTTTTTTAAAAGAAAGTGTCGTACTAGAATATATTTTCAAATTTTATTCAAAAATCTGATAACATTTTCTAAAATATTAATAAAACAAAATATATATAAAAATTATTTATAAAAAAAAATACACACAGAAGCAGGCTATTTTAGCAAAATAAGGAAAAAACAAACATTTTATAAATTATTGTAACAAAAAAATTAAATAAATAAACATAATAAATAAAATAAATTAAGTAAAATAAAGCATCTTTTTGTGTGTGTGGGGGGGGGGGATTGAGTGGGGGAGGGAGGTGGTGGTGTCTGTATAAATATAAAAGTTTTTTTTCTTAATTTCAATTTAATTAAAATGTGTTTTTTCTTTTCATCATTAGTGAAATTGTTTAAATCTTTTTTTTTAAATTACATTACATAGTCTACAAATAGTGCTATCTACAATGCAGATAGCACCATTTGAAATTCAAATTTTGAATATAACCTCTCGATAAATATATCTATATATATAAAAGAGTAACGTGACTGACTGACTGACTGATTGACTGACTGACTTATTGACTGATTCATCATCGCCCAGCCTAAACCGCTGAAGCTAGAGACTTGAAATTTGGACTGTAGGTTCACCTCCCAGAATATAGATCCACTAAGGCTAGATTTTTGCCAGTGATGATTCTAAGGGGGTAAAAAGGGTAAAAAACTGTACTTTTGGTACTTTTTATATCTCCTGAAATAATGGTCATAGAGACTTGAAATTTGGACTGTATGTTCACCTCCCGGAACATAGATACACTAAGGCCGGATTTTTTCCAGTGTTGATTCTAAGGGGGTTAAAAGCGTAAAAAACTGTACTTTTGGTACTTTTTATATCTTCTGAAATAATGGTCATAGAGACTTGAAATTTGGTTTGTATGTTCACATCCTGGAATGTAGATCCAGTAAGGCTTGATTTTTGCCAATGTTGATTCCAAGGGAGTAAAAAGGGTAAAAAACTGTACTTTTGGTACCTTTTATATATCCTTAAATAATAGTACTAGAAACTTGAAATTTGCAATGTAGGTTCATCTCCCGGAAAAAAGATTCGCTAAGTCTCGGTTTTTGACAATGTTGATTCTACGGGGGTAAAATGGGTAAAAAAGTGTACTTTTGGTACTTTTTTTTATATACTGAAATAATGGTCATTCAAACTTCAAATTTGAAATGTAGGATCCTTTAGTGAAATAAAACATTCTGGAACAAGTACTTTCTGAAAATTCTGTACCGTTTATAAAAAGTACCTTTTATAAAAAGTACCCTTTATAAAAAGTACCTTTTATAACAAGCACCTTTTATAAAAAGTACCTTTTATAAAAAATACCTTTTATAAAAAGTACCTTTTATATAAAGTACCTTTTATAAAAAGTACCTTTTATAAAAAGTACCTTTTATAAAAAGTACCTTTTATAAAAAGTACCTTTTATAAAAAGTACCTTTTTTAAAAAGTACCTTTTATAAAAAGTACCTTTTATAAAAAGTAACTTTTACAAAAAGTACCTTTTATAAAAAGTAACTTTTATTAAAAGTACCTTTTATAAAAAGTACCTTTTATAAAAAGTACCTTTTATAAAAAGTACCTTTTATAAAAAGTACCTTTTATAAAAAGTACCTTTTATAAAAAGTACCTTTTATAAAAAGTACCTTTTATAAAAAGTACCTTTTATAAAAAGTACCTTTTATAAAAATTACCTTTTATAAAAAGTACCTTTTATAAAAAGTACCTTTTATAAAAAGTACCTTTTATAAAAAGTACGCTTTTAAAAAGTACCTTTTTAAAAAGTACCTTTTATAAAAAGTACCTTTAATAAAAAGTACCTTTTATAAAAAGTACCTTTTTAAAAAGTACCTTTTATAAAAATTACCTTTTATAAAAAGTACCTTTTATATAAAGTACCTTTTATAAAAAGTACCTTTTATAAAAAGTACCTTTTATAAAAAGTACCTTTTATAAAAAGTACCTTTTATAAAAAGTACCTTTTATAAAAAGTACCTTTTATAAAAAGTACCTTTTATAAAAAGTACCTTTTATAAAAAGTACCTTTTATAAAAAGTACCTTTTATAAAAAGTACCTTTTATAAAAAGTACCTTTTATTTTTATTTTTTTTATTTTATTAAGAATTACCATATAATTACAAATTATATACTAATTTTACCTAACCGAGAACTGGTAACAATGACCTTCGTCTCGTTGTAGCGAATCAGACCAAGGCCTCTGGTGGGAATCGAACCCACGACCCCCAGACTCATAGGCTAGCACGCTACCAACTAGCCTACTGGGGCGCCTAGTACCTTTTATAAAAAGTACCTTTTATAAAAAGTACCTTTTATAAAAAGTACCTTTTATAAAAAGTACCTTTTATAAAAAGTACCTTTTATAAAAAGTACCTTTTTTAAAAAGTACCTTTTATAAAAAGTAACTTATATAAAAAGTACCTTTTATAAAAAGTACCTTATAAAAAAAGTGTATTTTCGGAACCTTTGATATTTTTTGACGTTATGGTTCAAGAAACTTAAAATTAGGAATGTAAAATGATCCTTTAAAATTGAAATATTGAAAAGAGGATCCTTCGGTGAAAAAAAAACATTCTGGAAGAGGTTCTTTTTGGAAAATCCGTTTATATCGGGGGTAAGAAAGTGTACTTTTAGTACTTTATTTTTTTGTTCTTATAATAATGAAAAAGTGTAAATTTTGATTATTCTTATATTTCTTGAAATATTAGTTCGGAAATTTGATATTTTAAATAAAGGATCACCTAGCACAAAAAACAGTTTTTAAAAAATTTAATTTTAAGGGGAAAAGGGGGCAAATGGTTATTTTTACCTATCTTACTTTTAAACCCAAAGCCCCATAAATAATACCCAAGAGATGGACATATTTTAAAATTTAAACTTTTAGAACGGGGAACGAAATGGAATAGAGCAGGGAACAATATGGAATGATACTTGTTCCTCAAATTTTTCGTACTTTACTTTTTTAACTCCATATTTTTTCTCTCTATATGTTTTTTTCACTCAAACTCATTTTTATTCCAATTTCTTTATTCACTGAAATATTTATTCACTCCAAATCCAAAATCCCGATATTAGGGCTCGAAAATTATTCAAATTTTATTGTTTAAATTTTACATTGAAATATTATTTTATGAAAGACTTAATCGTGTACAAGTAAATACAACAAAGACTACGTAGGGGAATTTTCTTGAAATCCGAAGAGCATTTCTGATCCTTCTATTATCCGGTATTCAATGCAACCGGTAACGAAGTACCGGGATGGTAAGCTAGTATTTTATACAAAATAATCACAACACATTCATGAATTTCCAAGACTGCGTATTTTTTTTTAACGGAAAACAACTTCCGTCAAATAAAAACAATTCTTTAAATTCAAGAACGCTTTTGTTTTCTGATTCGGTTGAGTTCATAAACGCAATAAGCTGATTCTATACCATTTCCAATTGTATTTTAAAATTTTCCAAATGTTTTTTAAAATTTTCCAAATGAATTTTAAAATTTTCCAAATGAATTTTAAAATTGTTCAAATATATTTTAAAATTTTCTAAATATATTTTCAAATTGTCCAAATGTATTTTTCAATTGTCCAAATATATTTTAAAATTGTCCAAATGTATTTTAAAATTTTCCAAATTTGTTTTAAATATTTTTGTTGGTTATTGACAATCGTTGCCTTATTAGTATGGTATAATTTCTTCGTCTTTCTAATTCTCATTGTGAATAGAGGCGAATATGTATTAATATTCTAGTTTGTGCACAAACGATTTGTCATTAGACTCGTTTGCTACTTTGTAGTAAATCGTTTCTATTTTTGCTAAATAATTTTGACAATGAAATCTTGACAAATTCCGAAACACGTGTCGATTAAGTCTTGCAAAAATGACCAACATAAATAAATTTAAAACAAAAAATAATTTTCTTGAAAAATTATGCTATGAGAATATCATGGTTTTAATTAGTAATGAAAATAATGACCTCGAGCCAGAATAAACATCCTCAAAATATAATATTTTAAAGGTCGAATAAAACAATTTTTATTTTTTAATAAAAATTAATCAGAATTTGAACATAATGGTTGGCACGCCATGTGATGAATAACCCTAATATGGAGTATTTCTCACAACAACAACACAAAAAACATATTGTTGTAGTCCAATGGACAATCGTATGTAAAATTGTTTTAAATATTTTTGTTGGTTATTGACAATCGTTGCCTTATTAGTATGGTACAATTTCTTCGTCTTTCTAATTCTCATTGCGAATAGAGGCGAATATGTATTAATATGCTAGTTTGTGCACAAACGATTTGTCGTTAGACTCGTTTGCTACTTTGTAGTAAATCGTTTCTATTTTTGCTAAATAATCTTTACAATGGAATCATGACAAATTCCGAAACACGTGTCGATTAAGTCTTGCAAAAATGACCAACATAAATAAATTTAAAACAAAAAATAATTTTCTTGAAAAATTATGCTATGAGAATATCATGGTTTTCATTAGTAAAGAAAATAATGACCTCGAGCCAGAATAAACACCCTCAAAATATATTTTCCAAATATATTTTAAAATTGACCAAATGAATTGTAAAATTGTCTAAATGAATTTTAAAATTTTCCAAATTTTATATACATAAAAATAAAGTGTTTGAGCTCGAGGCCTGCATATTGTAATTAAAATTCTTCTTCATTTATTTCCAATATTTCGCTACTCATCGAAGTAAATAAAGAAGAATATTAATTACAAAATCCAGGCCTCCAAGTCGAACATATTATTTTTATAATAAAATTGGAAAGGTAAATAAAAAACAACTATAATTTTCCAAATGAATTTTTAAATTGTCCAAATGTATTTTTAAATTGTCCAAATAAATTTTAAAATTGTCCAAATAAGTTTTAAAATTGTCAAAATGTATTTTAAAATTGTCCAAATATTATTTAAAATTATCCAAATGTATTTACAAATTTTACAAATGTAGCTTTAAAATTTTGTATTTTAACAATTTCCAAATGTATTTTAAAATTGTCAAAATATAATTAAAAATTACATGTATTTTTTTGTCCAAATTGGAAATTTTTAAAAAAACATTTGGATAATTTTAAAATACATTTGGATAATTTTGAAATACATTTGGATAATTTTAAAATACATATGAAAAATTTTAAATTGTATTTGGACAATTTTAAATTTGGCAATTTCGAAATCAGACATGGGCGATACCAATTACATTTTTTTCAATTACAATTACATGTAATTAGTAATTGAGTTTTTTTAATTACAATTACATGTAATTAGTAATTGAGTTTTTTCAATTACAATTACATGTAATTTGTAATTGAAAATTTCCAATTACTAATTACATCTAATGTAATTGAAAAAACTCAATTACAAATGACATGTAATTGTAATTGAAAAAACTCAATTACTAATTACATGTAAATGTAATTGAAAAATTCAATTACTAATTACATGTAATTGTAATTGAAAAAACTCAATTACTAATTACATGTAATCGTAATTAAAACGTTCAAATTACAGTGTTTTCAATTACATGCAAAAAAAAAATCTGACAAGTTAACAAATTAATAGTGACTGGCGAAATTTAACATCAGAAGCATTTTGGACAAGTTAAGTGATTGCGGTCGATTCTAAATATTATATTTAAAACTAGTGTAAAACAAGTGAGAGTGTTAAATTCTATAGTACCCTCCAACATATAACAAAAGAATTTAAAAAAAATGCAGGGGCGTATTTTTTGGGTTGGGGGGGGTGAGTAGGGGTCATTGGGGGCCACATAAACCCATGCGGTAAATGTTTAAAAATTCATTTATTATGCTTTTTTTTTTTCAAGTCCAAGTGCAGGACCTTGAACTTTTTTGACACTAAATTGGTTTGTTTGCTTAACAAAAATACAAAAAAACCTGTGAAAATATGGCGATTTGAGAGGTTAGTTAAGTTCTTCAAGGGGGAACTTTTTTCCCCCTGATCCGATTTTGCCCATTTATGAACTTAAACTGCCTAGGACCAAAAGCCAAACTTAACGAGTCTATCTCTTTTATTTTGGACTGCATCGTGTCTTATACAGACGGACGGACGGACGGACATACGGACATTCTAGAAAAGTCTTAGAATCGATCATAGATCAATAATATATATACTTTATGGGATCCCCGACCGATATTTCGATGTGTTTCAAACGGAATGACAAAGTGAGTATACCCCCCTACTGTAGTTGGAGGGTATAAAAATATAAGTCAAAAATCTATCTATATAAATAAAAATCAATTGTCGTTCGTTGGTAACCGCATCAGTTGAGAACGGCTAGACCGATTTGGACAATTTTTTTTTGAAATGTTCGTCATAGTCCAACATAGGTTTTTACGTAAAAAAAATTTGACCACGCCCACTTCTACGCCCACTTTTTTCGATTTATCTAAAATCAGAAAACGGCTGCACCGATTTGTGCAATTTCTTATTAAAATGATCGCAGTAATCCAATTTAAGTTTTTACTAAAAGAAAAATCGATTACGCCCACTTTTACGCCCATTTTTTTCAATTTATGTAAAATCTGAGAAGGGCTGGACCGATTAGACAATTTTTTTTAATGAATATTCATCATATTCCAACTTTGGCTTTTCGAAAAAAGAACTAATTTTTGTTGAAAAGGTTCCTCGTAATTTAACTAAGGCTTGTACGGATAGTAAAATTTACCAAGCCCACTTTTTACTATGTATGGAAGGAACTAAGGGCTAGACCGATTTTAAAGGAAAAAAATTGTACACGCCTACTTTTACGCCCACTTTTCCCAATATATATATATTTTTAATCATGGAATGGCTAGATCAATTTGACTAATTTTGTTTTTAATGTTCGTTAAAAACTAAGGTTTATTGGAAAGAAAAATTCTGAATGGATGGACCGAGTTGGTGAAATTCAAATAACGTGTTTACGGTAAGAAAAGTTGTCCACCCACTCTTTTTTCGATATATTATCAAATTAAAATACATTTGGAAAATTTAAAAATTCATTTGGACAATTTTAAAATATATTTGAACAATTTCAAAATACAGTTGGACAATTTAAATTATGTTTGGACAATTTTAAAATACATTTGGACTATTTTAAAATATATTTGGACAACTTTAAAATACATTTGGTTAATTTTAAATTATATTTGGTTTATTTTAAAATGTATTTGGACAATTTTAAAATTCATTTAGAGAAAGTGTTTCATGAACGAGGTGAATGCTTTTAAACTTTAATCATTCCATTTTTTAATCCATAATTTATACAAAATCTGCCTAACTATTTTTAACACAAAAATTTATTGAAAATTTTAAATAATTTTATAATAAAATGTTTTTTTAAGGTTCCCAATAAAACAAAATTTTCTAAAGCCCTTATGATACTTGTTTTTTTTCTATACCTAACATCAAATGTTGTGATTCAAGTGATTTTTAAGGGTTTTTTGTAAATTAAAATTTAAAACCAAAACAAATCAAAATTTTGAAAGTACAATTTTGATAAACTTATTGAAAAGTTAAAAAAACATGAGTCACATAAGTTAAATTCTATAAGTATAAAATTTTAAATAACATGTTTTTTGGGGCTTTCAACAAAGTTTTCTCGTAAAGACCCCAAATGTCTTATAAAACTTGGTTTTTATTTAAAGCCTTTATGACACCAGTTGTTTTCCAACTTTTTAGGCCAGATTCAAGTTTATTAGATTTTTTTTATAAAAAATTGGAAATTTTTTTAACGGTTTAAAAAAAAAAAACAAGTGAGTGTTTTTAACTCGTCTGTGTCAAATTTTCCTTCCGGTTTAGCAATTCAAAAGTTATGAACGAAAATGTAAAGGAACCTCGATAATTTTGGTACATTCTATAACCTAAAAATACAAAATGCTTCAATTCGGCTGGTGATGGACATATGGGAACGAAATTGAATACCGAATGGTATTTTAACAAAAACTAACATATTTTTTTACACAAAAATTGTTTTTCCGCGAAATTTTTTTTTTTCAAATTTATTTGTTTTTTTTAACATTGTGCCTCCACAGTCGAATTCAAATTTTTGTTTTATTTGTTGAACCCAAATTTAAATTCAGGCGATTTGCAGTTTCCTTACATTTGATTTCTTAACTTTATATCAGACACCGGATTTTAAAAACCGAAAACACAAAATTTAAAGTTTTCATCAAAAATAAAAAAAAATTATTGTGTTCCAAATAAAATATTTTTCTGTAATATTGTTTTGTGTATTCATCGCAAGTTCAAAATATATTTTTCTTTCAAAAACATAAAAATATAAAGTACACAAAAAAACGTTTTCCATAAAATTTGAAAAAGATATTTATCGTACAAAAAAAAAAAAAATAAAACAAAACCAAAAAAAAAACGTTTTTTTTTGTTTGTATCAACAAATAATTGAAAATACTTGTGATATGTATTGAATCCTTTATATTTTTGTCAATTTTGGTCCGATAAATTGAAGTAGCACACCATTGGAAACGTATTTAGGACGTCCATTTAATAAATTAAAGAGTTTGTGATCTTGTTAAACCTTTCTGTCCAGATAAACAATATGGTCAATGTGATAAAAGATGAATTGTAGAATGTTAGGGTAATAAACCCCTAATATTTAGTAGGTCTCTATTTGGAACCACTTAGCTACTGTAAGTTCTCCAAGTTCCTGAACATGTAACGATGCTTTTGTCCCTTAAATGTTGATATTTAGGGACAGAAGCCTCGTTACATGTCAAGCGAAATTTGGGCCAAGAAGGTGGTTCCGAGATCCAAAAAAAAAATAATCACTGTTATAAAGTAACACTGATGGTTCCGAGATCCAAATTTTCTTAAAAGTCACTGCGGAACCTAAAAAGCTAACTAATCGTCAAAGAGCAAATTTGTTCACAAATAAAAAGCAAGGAGAGGCATAAGTGTTTAATTTTGTATGGCGTAACTTTTATTAGGTCGCTGAGAAGCAATATTAAGGGATAATCCATTCGAAAGAAAATGTACGGTCGTCAATGGGCTTACCCTTTACCGACCACTAGCAATACTTGTCCAAGAGTTTTTCGCAATTATTTTTATTCACATAAAAGAAGGGTAAATGTGCTGAAAATTAATTGTTAAGTGTGAGGGTAACGAAAGTCTTGTTATCAGTAAGTCTCTTAAGTCCTTAAAGTTTGTGAAAAAATAATATCTATTTCAGGGACAAATAAATTTATACTTGTCAAGCTAAATAAGGAACCAGGAAGGGCTTTAGGGATCCAAATTCTTGTTAAATTACTATTATTTAGTTGCAGATTGTTATAATCATAACGAAATCCAAATAGCTTTGGACTACTAATCGTAAGATTCCATATTTTAACTCTGTAAAAATATGTTGCATACATAACAAAATGCAAACCAATGTTGTTTAAAACATCCCTAATTTTTACTACGCCGCAAACATTAATTTCCATCGGAATTTGTTTGGCAGATTCCAATTTCTTGCTTCTAGAGAAATTATGTATTTTGAATTTTGAAAATAACAAAAATTCAAATAATAATAAAAAAATATGTACATAAATATTGAACAATAAAAAAAAAAAACGTTTTATTTTTTGTACTTTTGATAAATATCTTTTTGGAAAACGTTTTTTTTTTTGTTTGTTATTTATTTCGATCATGATGAAAATTTTTAAATAAAAAACTTTTTATATTTTTTTTCTGTTTGAATAATTTAAAGTTTTTTGAACTCCTACGATAAATATATTTGATAAAAACAAAAAATAAAAAGTTTTCCGGTGTCTGCTTTATATCTCATTTATTATAAAATTATTTAAAATTATTTTTGGATCTTAATGTTTTGTTGCTTTTTTATTTAATTTTATTTAATGCATACTTTTTTACTGTAGGGAAGAGTGAGTGAGTGATTGGTTATGATTTAGTTAGATGATTGTGTTTTGCCATTTGTTTGCAAGTAAACTGTATAAAAATTACTCTCAAAAATATATGTAATTTCTTGTTTTTCTTAATATATATTTTATCTTTTGTTTTAATCATTATTTTAATAGCTTCAGTTTATTTAAATTAACTATCATTTGTTTCATTCTATTTTATATATACATACAGTAAGTGACGTAAATATTTGTAAGGATTAACAAAACACGGATGGAGTTGAATTTTTATATAAAAATTTTATTTTTACAAAAAATAATTATTTAATAAATGACAAACAATTTAGTAAAATATATAAATATTAATATAAATCAACTTTAAAAAAAAATTTTAACACTAAAATTATGATTTAATCTATAATAATTTCGAGTTTATTAAAATATTTAACTTTTAAGGATCGATAGCTTAATAACATATTTATTTTAAAGCAACAAACTGGATATTGTGTAATTGGTATTATTCTAAATCGAAGCGCCATGGACCCACCTTTTAAATATTTTTAAAGCTCCCTTAATCTGTTATATTTATTATTTTAATACAATTATTTATGTCACTTACTGTAAGATTTGTTTTACTAAATGTATTAACAATAATATGCAAAATAAATAAAAAAAAAAATATTAGGCTCTATCAGTCACATATGTGAGTGGTATTCGTCTTAAAACTTTAATCATTGTAATGTGTATTAAAATTATTATATAAATTTTCTTGTTTTTTCCCCTGTTTCTGTATGACGAGCGTCATTCGTTTATGACGATTTTAAACATGCAATTTCGTCGCAGATGAATGATTTTCGTCATACAGAAACTGGGCGTTAATTAACGGCCCGATTTTACAATACAGTGACTTAAAAAAAAACTGTTTTTTTATGTGACTATTTGACGACACAAAATTATTGAAATCTAAAATCGGACCGTAAGTGTGTGTTTTTTTTTTTCATTGCTGTACCCGTAATAGTTTATCAATCAATATTTATGGACTGTTCTGGATTTTAAAAATTAAAACGAGTGCAAAGCTAACGAGTGTTAAACTTTAAGATAGGATATTTTCTAAGAGGGAAAGTTTGGAGTGTTCGACACTCGGTATGCACTCGTTTTTTAATTTTGTTTATTAAAATTGTAGAATGATTATTTCTTTATAAATTTGTAAAACAATACATAAAGTTATATTTCAAACCGCCTTGTAAATATGGAATTATATCTAGTCTGATCTGCTTATATCTAACTTTATAAAAATTCTATCTGTTTACTTCACAATTTATCTGTCAGATCTTAAATTTGGTCGCCATTGTCAAGATCTAATGAGATAACATTGTTGCTAAGATCTGATTCCAAAATTGGGGACTAAATTTGAGATCTGATATATCTGATCAGATACAATTACATAAAATCAGATGAGAACAGATCAAACAAAATTTGATTCTTTTTTACAGGAGCCTTTTTCGCGTTTAAAATCTAGAACAGACTCATTAAAGTAATATCATTTTCTAATTAAATTATTTGAAAAAAAGCCAGTAACATGATTTTGTAAAGTTTTTAATAAAGAACAATAATGCTTGTTAGTTAATATTCATATTCATTGGTTAAGTGTATGCATGAGCGGCTTTAGCAATAAATATTTTATGAATCGGAGGACAGGAGTCTTAAAATTTAGAAATTAATGGAACCTTGTATTTAAATTTCTCTTTAATTTGTTTCACTATTTTAAAAGCAAATAATTTAAATTTCAGAATAATTTTAGAACTAAAAAGACTTGTTTTATTGTCGCTCAAGTGGGGCACTAATCGAAAGACTTGTATTTTTAAGTTTTAAAAGAATACTGATTTACATTTTATTTTTAGAAAATCCATGGAACCATGTATACAACTTAAAGAGATGGGATTTCTATATCTATCAGTGTTGCCATTTAAAGTTACTAAAATAGTACTTTTTATCAAAAAGTACCAATATAGTACATTTAGCTAGAAAAAAATCTTAACAGTACCTACTTTTTACAAAAAAGTACCTAAATGGTACTTTTTTGTTAAAGGTACCAAAGTTTTATTTTTTGCTAAAAGTACCAAAATACCACTTTTATGGAAAAAGTGTCAAAATACGACTTTCGTGCGTTTTTTTTTCCTTCACACCTCCTCAAAACACGACTTTCGAGTGTTTTTTTATACTTCACTCCTCCTCAAAACACGACTTTCATGCGTTTTTTATCCTTCACTCCTCCACTCAACTCAAAAAATTGGGTCCATACATCCAGTACCTTTTTGGTATATTTTTTAATAAAAGTACCAAAATAGTACATTCGACATCGTAATTTTACTATCGATATCTGTTTTTTATTTCCCAAAACAAAGGAAAAATCCTAGTTTAACCTGATCAGAAATTAAGAAACATTTACCAAGATACCAAATTAAAGTACAATTTGTAGTAATAATTGTTCGTTTTTTCAAAATTATTTACCAAAGTTGGGCATTGATCGAAATTTTATTCGATCACGGAATAGTACCAAAATAGTACTTTTTATTTATATAATACTAATACGTTCCCGTCGTTCCTTTAAGGAGCATATGACCATAATTTTTAAATGTTATTAAGTACCAAAATAATAATTTGCAAAAAAAAATACAAATATGGTACTGTTTTTAATAAGGCCCAAAATTGTAATGTTTAATCAAAAGTACCAAATATATATAAAAAAGTACTAAGTTTGTGTTTTTAAAAAGTAGCCAAATATTATTTTTAAATCAAAAAAGTAACAAAATAGTACTTTGTAAAAAAAACTAACAAATATTGATTTTTCATAAAATTTACGATTTACAATTAGTACTTTATAAAAAGTACTAAAACGGTACGTTTTCCAAAAAGTACTAAAATAGTACTTTTTATAAAAGTACAATAAGTACTTTTTTCCAAAAAGTACTAAAATAGTACTTTTTTATAAAAAGTACCAAAATAGTTGAATTAAGGTTGTGTTGTACATACCGGGTCAAAAAAAATATTCCCATTAATGGCGCTTTAACTTAAAGCTTACTTCGAAAAAGTTCTGCATCCAAAATATATTTTAAAGACGCCATTTGGAAAAGCCAAAATCGATAATTGTTCAAAGCTTTGTCATTTGATGTCTAATCGTTTTAAAATAATATGGTTGGAAAGTTCTCAGCGAGTACTAAGATTGACCCATATATGGTTTTAACCTCTGAGGTCACCCAAATGGTTTTTATTTTTCCATTGAATTATAGCACTAAAAAATATTGAAATTCTGGTCTTAGAAGTCTTTTGTTAAGTTAATAAACAAAAAAGTTACATTCGACGTAAAATTTCCATAAAAAATCTAAAAAAAATTAAATAAACATTGGTTTATAAAACGAGCACAAGTATTGTGTACCGTATTTAAGCCAGTTAGCCTGCGACTTTTGTCTATTCTACTCAGACTGAGTAGATACTTAGCCACTTTCTTGCAAAACGTTTAGTATTCTTGCATGTCAACTCATTAGACCATCTTTCCATAAAAAATTTATAATGTGATGTGTTTATTTAGCGCACCATTCATGTCAATCCTATACCAATCTAAGGTTTCAGATTGTGAGGAATTGTTTTGGAGTCAACCTATGCCAAAGAATCGTCAATCTTATTCCCCTATTACCTGTTCCCACATAAGACTTTATTCTGCGCTTACACTTCTGGAAAATTTTAGATAAAGTGACTGGAGAATCCATGCGGAGCTTGGCTGTCACTGCTAAAACTGATTATACTATCCCTACATATTTTTTCACTTATTTAGATCGCTACGTCCAAAATAGCAAACACTTTAGTCTGAAATACTGTAACCATTTTTTTCATAGCTGGCGCAGTCGGTAGGATATTTATAAAACTTTTTTGTTATCAAAATATTTAAATGTAGTAAATTTTCACATAAATTACACATGGAAGCAATAACACAAGCTACACTTGCAGCCAAAAATTACACTTGATATGTGTAATTACTCATAAAGTGGCAACACTGATATTTATAGAAGTCCCACCTATATTATTTGTTTTACAATTTTGAAAATTATTTATTAAAATACTAACATTTTCAACAAAAAAAATATGAAAAATATGTTTTTAATTTTACATTAATTTCTCAATTTCAATTATTCTTTTCTCAAATTTTTATAAACATTCTGAAATCCTTCACGATTCTTCAAATTTTAATTTTTATTAACGCCATCACAAAAGCAACCATGCAACTTTTTTTTTTGTTTTGATTAAAAAAAACATAAATTTATATCAATCACAACTAAGAGAGCCAAACACATATTAAGGGGGTTTTTTGGGGGGATTTAATTTATAATTTGTCTAAAGGCTTTTTAAGTAAAAAATATAAATCAGCATACCATCACAATTCACTGAATCTATGGCCGGTTTCATATAGTTGTTATTTTTTGTAAATGATCCAAAAATTAATAAATTATTAAGTTTAGCACTGGCTTTTTGTATTTTTTTTTGTTTTAACATCACAACAAAGCGTTATTTGTTTTTGCATAAAATTTCAAACTTAAAACAAATAGAATTTAATCAACTGTTTTAAATTTTTCTAATTTTGTTGTCCTGGTGAGGTCATTTGTGTACAAATATGGAGTTTTGTAAACTCCGTTTCATAGTAATTTTTTAGTGTTAGTCCTTATTTTCGTATTTAAAAAAAACACATTGGTGAGTGATGGAAGTTTCCTTGTTTAAAATTTGTCTACTTTTTGTTTAATTTTTATTCTCACGGAAGGGGAACTATAACAACACTATCACTTACGCACGTTCATAGAACAATATATAGGCACTGGACGAGACAAGATGATGTTCCGACAAAGAATCACTCACACTAAATGGAAATAAAGAAAAGTTTAGTTAAAAAATAGAAAACAACAATTTTTTATTTATTAAAACTTACAGATTATCGTTAAATTCATGCCATTTCTTTGAAACAGGATGTTTGCATATAGCCACATAATGACCACCAGCTGTTGAGCCTGGAAAACAAAAAATATAAAACAAAATTATTGGATGTGTTAAATATTTTAAAATTCTGATTATTTTTTTAAACAATAAAAATTGCTTTATTCGACCTTTGAAATAATTTATTTTGAGTAGATTTATTCTAGCTCGAGGTCTTTATTTCCTTTACTAATTAACACTATGATATTCAAGAAAATTATTTTTCTGTTTTAAATTTATTTATGTTGGTCATTTTTGCAAGACTTAATCGACACGTGTTTCGGAATTTGTCAAATTCCATTGTCAAGATTATTTAGCAAATATAATAAACCTATACTACAAGTAGCAAAGGGATTTAAATGACAAATCTTTAATGATCAAACTAAACTATTAATGCATATTCGACTCTAATCCCCTTTGGAAACTAACTAACCAACAAACAAATATTAAATAACAAGTAAAATAGTAAAATTCGACCTGGCCAAATGTATTGATACCGCCCACAATGTAAAAAAAATTATTGAAAAAACTTTTTTGAGAAAAAAAAAATTTGAAAAAAAAATTCCGCAAAAAAAATTTGGTAAAAATAATCCGCGATTTTTTTATTTTTTTGTAAAAAAATATGCTCGTACATGTTTAAATACCATTCGGTATTCAATTTTGTTCACATATATTAACTAGCAGCCGAATTAAAGCATTTTGTATTTTTAAGGTTATGTGGAATGTAACAAAATGTTTGAGATGTCCTTAACATTTTCGCTCATAACTTTTAAACCGTTTTTAGATTCTGCCAATTTTTCAATAGGAAAACAAAAAAATCATAAATGACTTTACAGAAACAATAATTTAAAAATAACGACTATAATAAGTCCCCCTATGTGGCAATAATCAGTATCTTTGGAAATATGGCAACACCTAACATTTGTGTCTAAAATATAGACCATGTCTGGCAATGTTTGCAAAATAAGTACTTAGATCAGAATTAATGAAGGATATGAAGAAGAATAATGATTACTAAAAATAAAATTTGTTTACACAAATTACAATAACAACTCTTCTGTTAGAAAAAACAACAGCAACAACCAACCACGAATTGAAAAAAATCATGATTTAGTTCATACTTGCGTAACAGCCTACTTGGCGTATCGGTCTAGAGTGATTGTATGTTACAAGCAATTAATAGCAAAGTAATACAGATGATGGGTTCAATCCTTGTCAGCTGCGATCTGTTAATAATTTTCACATATAAAGTTCTATTGACTATAGTCAAATTTATGTCAAATTTATGTCAAAAAATACTATTGTCAAATTTATTCAGTTAATATATTAACTAAATAAATTTGACATTAAAACTTTTTATGATATATGAAATATGAAACTAGTAAGAAACAAACCAGGATGTCTTAAATTTTTAGAAAAAATTAAAATTTTTCTTTCATCAATTTTCACACAAAATACTTCTTTTATAACGAACTCGGTTATAACGAATCCTCGGCTAAAACGAACTGCTTATTATGGTCCCACGAACACAATTGAATGTATATTTACCTTTTTATAACGAACTCCACAGAATATTTTTTAATGTGTGGCAATCATGTTTATCAAACTAACGAAAGTTTGGAATTTTTTGATTTGTATTATAATTTTATGGAATTTATTTATATTTTTAATGATTTCTTCTCAATAATAAGTTTATTTACGGAAAAACATCAAACAAAACAAAGTTGGATCAATTTTTTTTGGAAATAAAACTAGGTTGATAAAAAATATACCCCGCTTATAGCGAACTTCGCTTATAACGAACTTTTTTTACTGTTCCCTCGGAGTTCGTTATAACCGGGTTCGACTGTATAACAAATCAAAAAATTATAATACATAATTATAATTAGAGCCTGAGCTCGACTGTCTTTACAGAAACAATAATTTGAACATAACCTCAGAAGTTTTCTATGCAAATGATGCCTCTAAATTTAAAAATTTTTTCTATACGACGAATTGTCCTAAGTATTAGAATTTTTCGGTGGGAAAAATGGCTCAATATCTGAGAATATTTCAAAATGAAAGTGTATCGGAATTCGGAATCTGAGAATTTTTCTATAGGAAGAATTTCACAAATGCGGAACCTCTAAATTTTCTATTAGAAAAAATGTCACAAAATCTAAAAACTTTTCTTTAAGCAAATGTCTCAGAAAACTTTCTAGAGAAAAATATATGTATAAGAAAAATTTGTTTGTGTAAAAAAATCCAATATGAATTAAAAACTTACCCATATGATTTGAAATGGCATATAAAGAATAGTTCATATTTGAATTGGCATTGGCACCATAAGGACCCATATTCAATTCGCGTTCACCAGTTGGAAATTCAACAATATTTGATAGTTTACTCCAACGTGTTTCAGAGAAACGTTTTAAATCTAAATAGAAAAAAAATGGAAAATTTTAAGTAAAATAAAAATTTCTTTAATAAAACAACAAAAACTTACGTATAACAAGATATTTTGGAAATCGTTGAATTGATAAACTTTTCGTACATTTCCGCCGTGTCTGACATTTTGAACATGTTGGCATTTCATCACCGTCCAACACCTCTTCACGTATAAACAAATCTAAGCATGCATCCAATTTGCAACGCGACGAGGAAGGCAAGGGTACACTTAAATCCCAAAAGGGATCAAATGTAACACTGGTATTACCACAAGTGGTGCATCTTAAAGTACTCTTTAGTTGGCCAACAAATAAATCACGTATCAAAGAGTTTTCATGACGACCATACCAATCCCAAGTCAGTTCGGCCTTTTTATTGTCACTATAAAAGAAAAGTTATTTAACAAAAATTAGAATTTTTAAGAAATATTAAAAAGTTAATGTTAAATTTAAATTACCTTAAATTATCATCTATTTTAAGGTGTTCACCTTTAGTACCATTGTTTAGGGCACCGTGTAATGAATCCAAAAAGAATCGTAAAAATTCTTGAGCATCTTGTTGATTGTAATCACTGTACATGCGATGTTTGGCGGAAAAGGATCGTTTTAATTCCATGGGTGTAACACTATTGATATTGTTTGTCCACATTTCTTTAATTAATTTGGAAAATTCTAAAGAAAAAATGGAAACAGAATTTTACAACAATTTTTTATATGCATTAGAAAAATTGGACTTACCAAATAATATTTGTTGATCCTTGGACGTTGGAGATTTAGTGGCATTATAATTTCGTAGGTATTTTGTCAATTCACTTGTGTGACTTAGACACTGTATAACAGAGTTCATAAAACATGTATTTCCGATATTTCTCAGACCACATAAACCTAAAAAGAAAGCATTTTTTATTGTTGAGAAAATCCAGACCAAAACATTAAAAAAAAAATGATATAAAAAAATTCGAAACTTCCAAATGTAATTCAAAAATATCAATTGTAATTCGAAATAGATCAGTTGCAATTCGAAAAAGATCAATTGTAATTTGAACAAGTAAAAAAGTTAAATTCGGCCTTGCCTAATGTAGTGATACCCTCCACAATTTCAAAAATATTATTGCAAAAAACTTTATTTGAAAAGAAATTACTTTTGAAAAAATTTCCGGGAAAAAAAAATTTTGGTAAAAAAAAAAAATCCGCGATTTTTTTCTTTTTTTGTCAAAAAATATGTTCGTACTTGTTTAAATACCATTTGGTGTTCAATTATTTTCACATATGTCAACCAGCAGCCGAATTAAAGCATTTTGTATTTTTAGGTTATGTTGAATGTACTAAAATTTTTGAGGTGTCCTTACATTCTCGTTCATAACTTTTGAACCGCTTAACCGATATCGCTCAAATGCAATACCAAACTTCTCGGAAGAACTTCCAATAAATATGTTAAGTTTCAGTCATCTCCGTGTAATGTATTGGCCGTGATCACAATTTCCACAGACTGACGGACAGACGGGCATCGCTAGAATGTCTTAAAATCAGGGTTGGCAACCGATACCCACCTAGAATAACGGTATTTCGCTATTGTACCGCATCCAATAAAGGTATGGACATTTTCAAAAGCGGTTATGAAAGCTGATGAAATTTCTAGTATTTTAAATGTGTCACTTCGTGTTTCTACCGGTTCGTTTTCGAAATATAGGTCAATACCTTTATAATACCGTTTGAAACGGTATTATAACGATATTGGCCTATATAACTAAAACGAACCGGTAGAAACACGAAGTGACACATTTAAAATACTAGAAATTTCATCAGCTTTAACAATCGCTTTTAAAAATGTCCATATCTTTATTGGTTGCGGTACAATAGCCAAATACCGTTATTCTAGGTGTGTATCGGTTGCCAACCCTGATTTTAAGACATTCTAGCGATGCCCGTCTGTCCGTCAGTCTGTATTTTAGTCCGTATTTTAAGTTAAAATCGATCGGGGATCATGAATATATATACACTTTATGGGGTCCCAGAATATTTCGATCAGTTACAAACGGAATGACAAACTTATATATACCCTCTATCACTAAGTGTGCCGATAGCGATGCATTTAATTTCACTCCATGTTACACCAACATCCGCAGCTTCCAGCTCCACTAATCTGCGCCATGTTTTTGATGGTCGGCCCCTCCTTCCACTTCCTTGGGGTGTCCACTCTATACCTTGCCTTGTAATATCATCTGTTGATTTCCGTAGGGTGTGTCCCAACCAGGACCATTTACGACGCTTCGTGCCTTTATATCTTCACTAGAACCACCACTGCTGGAGATAATACTTCCAAGGTACATGAAGGAGGAAACGGATTCTAAAGCTACGCCGTACAGAGTAAATGGCCTATTCGTCACCGTGTTGATGTTCATGGGTTTCGTTTTATTAACGTTAATCTTTAACCCGCATTCGGCTGCGACATTGCACAATTCCTGGAGTTTAGATAACATATGAGCTTCTATGGGCAAAAAGACAAATGTCGTCAGCGTAATCTAAATCATCTAATCCGCCATGGAGACCCCATGTGATGCCGGTGTTTCTTGGTGTCGCGTTGCTTAATATGTTGTCTAATACAATGTTGAATAGAAGAGGTGAGAGTACACACCCTTGCCTGACACCAGTCATTACGGAAATCTTATTGCTCAAGTTTTGGTCACATTTAATGCGACAGCTTGCACCATGGTACATCGCCTTGACTAAATTTATAATTTTGTAAGGCACTCCCTTACATTCTAACGCGTTCCATATAGCCTGGTGTTGTAATTTATCAAACGCCTTTTCAAAATCAATAAACGTAAGATAGAGAGGAGAACGCCATTCCACAGATTGCTCAACTATTACGCGGACTGTATTTACGTGATCTATACAAGAACGCTGGGGACGAAAACCGGCTTGTTCTCTTCTTAAATGGGGGTCAAGAGCATTAACTAGTCGTTTACTAATTATGTGGGCGCAAATTTTTGTTAATTATGCAAAGTAACGTTATACCTCGCCAGTTTTTACAATTGGACAAATCCCCTTTTTTGGGAAGGTTAATTATAGTACCATCTTTAGTATCTTCTGGTAATGATTCTGATAGCCAAAACCTATCGATGATGGGGTGTAAAATTTTGGCGCTTGTGCTTGGGTCTGCCTTTAATAATTCTGGTGGGATGTTATCTGGACCAGGTGCTTTGTGATTTTTGAGGGCTTTAATGGCCATTGTAATTTCCTCCAAATTTGGGGAGTAGGTGGGGATGTCGTGTCTTTCTACATGTTGCTGACATTTACAAATTTTGGCCACTGGTGTTGGAGGGATTGAAAGCATATTAGCGTAATGCTTTTCCCAAGTTTGTTGTTGTTCTTGTTGTGAAGAGGTAAGGATGCCTTGATCATTTTTCAAAGGTTTTGTGACGTTGAGGGTTTTGTTTGTAATCTGTTTTACGATTTTATACAGGTCTCTAGTACGATTTGTGTCAGCAGCCGCTTGTGCATTAAGAGCTAATTGGTTAAACCAACGCCCCTTGTCATTCCGGGCACTTTTCTTGACCTTCTGATCCATCTCAGAGTATTTCGACTGCAGTTCTGCCTTGCTTTATCTGGTTTTCGCCATGTTTACCTCACCCTTGATTTCTTTTCTACACTGAATCAGATTCCAGGTAAAGTCAGAGATCCATTCCTTTCTTTTGGTAACAGTGAAGCCGATATTGCGTTCCGCAGTTGTTAAAAATAAGTCTCTAGCTGCATCCCACCCTGTGTTGTTAGATTCTCGTAGGACTTCGGCAGAATTTTGCAGTGCCTCAGAGAACTGTCTGCATATCGAAGGCCGTTGTAGTTTTCTCACATCGAATCTCTTCTGTATGTTGCAAGTTTTGTCTTTCTTTATGGCTGCCACTTTTAGTCGAATCTTCGCAATAACTAGATGGTGATCACTAGATATATCTGCCCCACGCTTATTACGAACATCCAGCAGAGATCCGCGCCAGGTCTTACTAATGGCTATGTGATCTATTTGATTCTCGGTTCTATGATCAGGGGAGACCCATGTCACTTTGTGTACATTCTTATGGGGAAATAGTGTCCCCCCTATTACCAAGTTGTTATTTTCACATAATTCTGTGAATAGCTCTCCATTTTCGTTCATACTACCACAACCATGACTCCCCATTACACGCTCGTAACCGTTATTATCACAACCAAGTTGTGCGTTAAAATCACCCATGAGGATTAAGATGTCCCCACGATGTATAGTGGATAAAACACTCGTAAGACTGCTATAACATTCTTCTTTTACAACAGGGTCTGATACTTCAGTTGGTGCGTAACATTGAATGATCGATATTTTCCTTACACGCGATCGTAATCTGATGGAGATGATTCGATCGGAATGTGGCTTCCATTCAATAAGTGCGTCCTGTGCCTCCTTAGAGAGCAAAAATCCCACCCCATTTTGATGTTTTGAGCCATTGGGCTTTCCCGAAAACAATAGTTTGATACCCTCATTCGACTTCATTTCGCCTGAGTCAAGCCATCTCATTTCGGCAATACCAAGCACCAACAGATTATATCTTTTAAATTCCATACACAGCTGTGACAATTTAGAGGTTTGTAACAGCGTGCGTACATTCCATGTTCCTATTCGTGATCCATATTTCATGCTAAAGGTTGTCAACAAGTGATCCATTTGTTTTTTTTTTTTTCATTTTTGTGGTTTCATTAATCAGTAAGGTTTAAGATAGGCAGATGATTGGTCCACCGCATCCGATCCTGGATCTGGGGCTGCCAGATAAAGCCACCAGGCTAGCTGAAGTTTGTTGGTTTTGGTTCGGGGTACCTATTTTATTTCGATACTACCTTTTACCGGCATTTCCCTATCCACAACCTGGGACCCGTCTGATAGGAGACCAACAACTCCCATGGAAAATGTTAAATTTCATTTTCTTTTGGTTCACCCCATTCCGATTCGAAAAGTTAGATTTTGTGTCAATTTGTTACAATTGATCTTTTTCGAATTACAATTGGAATCTTCGAATTACAATTGGAATTTTGGAATTAAAAGTAAAATAATCAAATTACAAATGAAATCTTCGGATTCCAAGTAGAGTCTTTGAATTATAAATAACATTTTTTCGTATTACAATTATAAATGGTGTAGTCTTACCTTCAGTTTCTTCATCACTTGCTGCAGATTTTTTATTTTCGTCCGTATGAGACGTTGAGGAAGATATCAATGATGATCTTGAGCTGTCCCTATCCCAATATCGTGATGAAGTTGGTGAAGCCGGCGGAAGGACACTACGTAAAGGTGCTGAACTGCGTACCTAAAATTTTGTTTTTTTTTTTAAATAAAAATTAAAAATAAAAGAATTAATTAAAGAAGACAACACGAAAACTAATTTATTGTTGAAATATTTTTAATAAAGGCAAATTATAAAAAGGTTTTAATTTAAGTTAATAAAACTAAAACAATAAAAAATTAAACAACAAAAACAATACAAAATTAACAAATACATACATTTATAATAACAAAAAAGCCAATGCATAAGTGATTAAAAAATTGGCACAATTTTATATTCATTGCGAGTTAAAAAAAAAAAAAAAACGTGTTAGGAATCAAGGGAAAGTTTATAAATAAGGGGGTAGGGGGCAGGCAAGGCAGGTGGGGTAAAGAACAAACAAGTGTATTTCGTGGTGTTTAAAAATATATAAATATAAAAAAAATTTAAAAAGCAAAAAAAATTATAAAAACAAACAGACAAAACAAAAAAAAAAAATAAATGCTAAATTATAAAAAAAAAAATCTAGATAAAAATGTACGACCATCCAAATGACCGACAAATGGACAGACGTTTACCGCCCACTATTAAATTATAACAAAAGACACCTAAAACTAAATTGTAGCACAGCATAAGATTAAAAAAAACATCAAAAAAAATTAAAATAATAATTATTAACGAAAAATCCTAATAAAAACAAATAAATAGTGCTAATAATTTGATGTCACCGAATTTATGAAGAATAAAGAAACAAAATGATATTTGAAATATGTTCGTAATTAAAAATTGTGAAAAATAAAATATTGTGTGAAATTTGTTTAGGTGATTTGTAAAATGAAAATGATGATAAATAGGCGTACAAAATTCAAGGAAGGAATATTTTTCAAAAAAAGAAAATAAGTAAAGTTTTCTAAATAATAGATGTGTGAATATACGAAAGGAAACATAGTTAAAATTAATGTTTCGTTACTCAACTGGTAATGTAATGTAAATAGCATTAGCAAATCAGCAGTTTACTTTTGGCTTTATGAAAATACTAAAATTCGAATGTTCGGTTTCGGTCTCTATTCAGTATTCGACAAAATTTTGGACCTGAACCGAAACTTTTTGGTATTTTAAAAAAATTATAAAAATTCGCTGCAATTTTTTGTTTCGTGTTTCATTCCACTTCTTTCAGTTCACTTGAAAAAAAAATAACAAGATTGTCCAAAAATGTTGATCTTTTTCGAATTCATATTTCTGAATTATTTTCTAGGTCTTACGATTTACTCTTTCGCAGATGATAGCAACAATTGTCATTCATATTAATTTAATAATATGTCTAATCCTATTGAGGTGGAATCTATAAGGAAAATTATAAAAGACACGCTTAATCAGGACCTGGTAATTCTGAGTGGGGTCAGAAGAATGGAGTGGGCATTAATGCTAGTAAGACCTAATGTTGTACGCTGACCCATTAACGCCATGAGTGTTTATCCCTGCTGTCACTACATATTGGAAGTGTAAATATTGAAGAATCAGATACTCTTGATGTTTTAGGTATGAAGAACAGTGAACAGTGTGATGGCCGTTGGAATAAATATGTTTTTGAAGCATTCAATTGTTTAGGCTTCCTAAAACGATGCAAGAGTTACTTCACTCCATCTGATCTTCTTAGAATTTACACGTCTTATATATAACACAATTCCCACGTATCGGCTGGTGCATTAGTCTTCCTTGGATCTCCTTGATCGAGTTGAGAAAAGGGCGAAAATGCTTACAGGAGACGACAGCGTTTCTACCTCTATTGATTCGCTGGAACATTGACGAAATGTGAGTTGTATTGTTCTCTCCCACCGATACTTTCATGGGAAATGTTCTGTAAAAATAAGCAGTCTTATTTCGGAGGTGTGTTTATTTAACCGTAGTACTCGTACTGGTCGGTGGTCGCACTACACATTATTTTTCTAACTCCCTGCCACAACAATTGTTTGCCAATATTTTGCGTTTGGAAGTACGAAAAATCTACGAATTTACGATTTTTAAATTATTTAAATTGTTTAAATGCTTTAAATTGGTGAAGTAAAAAAAATTTGGTCAAAAAGGAGAATTACGCTAAAAATAAGTATCGTCCATTCCATAATATATTGCCCATTCCATGAGATATATCCCATTCTTTAAGAAATTTTACATAATGCCATGAAATATTGCATGAAAAAACCTTTAGGAATTGAAGATAGGTTGCTGGTATGTTCAGAAAAAATTTTGGGGGGTAAAAGCTAAGGGGGGTCGGCCTTGTTTTCTACCCTTCTAGGAGGCCCCGTGAGGGCGGTAGGAGCGAATTTATAAAACAAAGTTATAAAAAAAACAAAAATTGTAAGGGGATCTCCTTAAGGGTCAAAGATAGAGGGTAAGTGTGTTCTAAAAAAATGTTCGGGTTGAAAAACTAATGGGGTCGGTCATACATTTGACTCCTCTAGAGGCACTCTTGGGAAAGTTATAGCGGTAGGAAATTTTTTTTATTAAAATGTTGTTTCGTATGGAAGCCCCTATAGGGAGTCGAGATAGGGCTTAGGTATGTTTGTAAAAAAGGTTAGGGTGACAAAATCTTACATTTTACCCAGTTTTTGGCGACTCTGGGGCAGTTGTGGGGCTTTTTGTGAATTTTTACACCTACACGCCCAACAGAAAAAGCCCCACATCTGTCCAGGAGTCGCCTAAAAAGAGGTAAAATGTGAGACCGACCCCCATTAATTTTCCATCCCAAACATTTTTTCCAAATATACCAAGGCCATATCTCCAATTCCTAAGGGGGCTTCCATACAAGGATTACAACGATGAAACTGCTCCTACCTCTAACTATCTTAAGGGTGGCTCTGGAGAAGTCAAATATATGACCGACCCCCAATAGTTTTTCAACCCCAACATTTTTTCAGAACACACTTTCCATCTATCTTCAACTATTAGGGTGGTCCCCATACAATGCTATTTATTTTTTCAACTTTTTTTTATTAAATCCACTCCTACAGCTTCAAGGGGGCCTCCTAGAGAGGTAAAAAGTAAGACCGACCCCCCTTAACTTTTGCCCCCAAAAGTTGAATATACCAACAACCTATCTTCAATTCGTAGAGGTGATTTCATGCAATATTTCATGACATTATGTAAAATTTCTTACAGAATGGGATATATCTCATGGAATGTGCAATATCTTATGGAATGGACGATACATATTTTTAGCGTAAGTCTCCTTTTTGATGAAATTTTTTTTACTTCACCAATTTAAAGCATTTTAACAATTTAAATAATTTAAAAATCGTAAATTCGTAGATTTTCGTAAAAAAGCCGCGACCTTAAGATTTTATTTTAAAAATCCACAAAAAAAAAACGAAATTTTTTTCATTAAAAGGAACAAATTAAGGGGGTAAGACCTAAAAAAAAAGAAAAAAAAAAGTTTTTTTTCTGGGCACTCTACTGGATTAATTACTAAATTAAGTCAATTTGTATTTTTAGGTTATGTGGAATGTACTCAAATTTGTGTATTAAAATTTTCCTTTTGAACCGCTAAAACGATATTGCTCAAATACAATACCAAACTTCTCGAAGCAACAACAAGCAAATATGTTAAGTGACAGTCATATCTGTGTAATATTTTGGCCGTGATCTCTATTTCTACATACAGACAGACGAACATCGCTAGAATGTCTTACTTTAAGGGTCCCAGACTGATATTTCAATGAGTTCTTAATGAGCCTATGACCATCTTTCCAAACTTTAGGGATCCAGTTCTTTTATTTTGGACTTTATAGTGTCTTCCTCAGACAAAAGAAATCAGTATGCTTATGATTGATATTAATTTTATATAAAACTAGCAGAGTACCCGGCGTTGCCCGAGGAATAAAAATTCGAAATTTTAATCAATAATTATGAAATTTGTGTTAATTTTTTTTTGTTCTAAGAACAATATTTTTTTATAAAAAGAAAACTAAAAAAAAAATTAAAAAAATCTATTTTTATTGAACAAAATTGAAACATTGAAGAAAATTGTTTTCCCCAAAATCGAATGTTAAAAATTTCATTAATCTTTGTAAAGAAATCAAAGTATTTTGATTTGGATTGGATATTTTATTTTAATAAAAATTTATTTCCACGGTTAATATTTTTCAGAACAGAAAATATTTTTATTATTTTGAACATAAGTAGTTCATAGTGAAAAAAGTCTCATAATTTTTCAAAAGGGAAAGTCTCAAATCCTTAAAATATTTCTATTATCAAAGAAAAATTTTAACACGGAATGTATTAAACTGAGATTTGCCAAGTTGGCCCCAGTGTTTTTGTTAACTTGACCCTACGTATGTGGATCATTCTCCCATCAGACCTTTAATTTATCAGGAAGGGGAAAAGTAAAAAAACAAAATAATGTTATGTATTCATATCTGAATTATTTTGATTTAATGCCTTTTAATTAAAACCACCATGATATTTAGTTGTCCAAACCTAATGGTTCTTTTTGGTCTATAAATCTTATGTTTAAATTTTTAGCCAAATCTGACAGAATTAACCTGTGCCTTTGGTGGTTAAATTTTTGGCCCAAAAAAAAATTTGCCATACAAACTAAATTTTTTTTTTTTCAACTTGTTAATTAATTTATTTTTTTTTTATAACGCTTTACTTGATTAAGCTTAATAATGACTAAAAATTTCATTTTGGAGGGATAACCCCTTCCGCTTCAAAATTTGCTTCGAAAAAAAAATGTCGGTTGTTGGATTCCTACTCTAAGAATTTTTAATTTTTTTTTTTTTTCTTAATTTTGACTTGAAAGGACTTTAGCTAAGATGTATTCACATAAAAATATTATTCTTATCTGTGGCATCTTTATCGTGTTCTTAAATGTATAAAAAAATCATATTAAATGCGTTTTCACTTTTTTCAAATTTTATGTATTGTCAAAAAAAAAAAAATTTTGTAGATTGCCTGTCAAATTATCGTTCGTTTTGGTGTAAAAGCTATGTATATGTTAAAATTTTTAGCCAAATCGGACAATTTTAACCCGTGCCTCTGAGTGGTTTAAATTTTTTGTGAAAATAAAAAAAAAAAATTAGGGTTAAACTTTTACACTTCAGCGGCACATGTTAAAATTGTCCGATTTGGCTAAAAACTTAAATATAGAGTTCTTAGGCAAAAAGCAAATTGCCCAGCATTTGACGAAATTCGACAAAAGGCATTTTTTGTGAAAATAAAATGTGAGAAAGGTAAAAAGAGAATTTTTTGCTATATTTTAGAACGTGATACAGACGTTACAGAAAGAAATAAGATTTTTGTGTTGATATGTATCATTGAGAGCAACATCTCAAAGAAAAATTCTTTCGAGTCAAAAGTTTTGACTCGAAACTAAATAATTTTTTTTTAATTTTTTGGAGTATGACTGCAACGGCCCTAAATTTTTTTTCGGAGTCAATTTTGAAACGTTTATTCCACGAAAATTAAAGTAAAGTAAAATAATAATTAAAAAAAAAAAATCGAAAAAATATGTTGTTTGGTTTGTATGGAAAAAACGGTCTAGTTTTGTCCGATTTGGCTAAAAATTAAAAGATAGAGTTTTTAGACCAAAACGAACCATAATTTGCCCGGCGATCGACAAAATTCGAAAAAAGTCATTGTTCGGGCCACCCTAATATACATAAATGGAATATCGGTAGTCAAAAGTGAATTTGATCGACATAACTGGTTTTAAACTGAAAACTTTTTTATTCAACGTTTGGCTGTAAAAACATCAATTTACAGTTAATTCTAAATCTTCTTCCAAAAAGTTGTCCCTAATATCCGGTTTTTTTAAATGTTCAAGACGTAAATGAATTCTTTCCAATAGTGTTTTTTATTTTAAATTGGAAAATTTAAAATAAACAAAGAAAATTTTCGCGAAAAGTGCGTTTTATAATATAGTATAGATAACCTAACCTAATATAGTATAGATAAGGTACAGATCCCCGAATGGTGGTAAAATTGAATGGCCAAGCCGTGTTAATGAACTTATTTAAAAAACTGAAAAGGCTGATTTTTTTTCATATTTTCACATTTTTGAAAGTCCTTCTTAACCGATATCAAAACATTCTATAGCCTATAATCTAAGTTGGAATGAAAGCTTTATTATGGTTTTTATCTGATCAAAATCGGTTCAGTAGTTTCTTCAAACACCGGTGACAAAGACAATTTTCGCGAAAAGTGCGTTTTATAATATAGTATAGATGAGGTACAGATCCCTGAACAGTGATAAAACTGAATGCCCAAGGCGTGTTAATGAACTAATTTAAAAAACTGAAAAGGCTAAGTTGTTTGTTAAAAAAAGAGGTTTTTAATGGTGCCATTCACATTAAAATCAGACTTATTGTGTCTTTTTAAAAGCGGAAAAACTGATTTTTTTTTCATATTTTGGCATTTTCAAAAGTCCCTCTTAACCGATATCAAAACATTCTATAGCCTATAATCTTAGTTGGAATGAAAGCTTTATTATGGTTTTTATCTGATCAAAATCGGTTCAGTAGTTTCTTCAAACACCGGTGACAAAGAAAATTTTCGCGAAAAGTGCGTTTTATAATATAGTATAGATATTACTCATACGTCTTACAACTTTTTTTTATTTTGCAAAAATAAAACAATTACTATAGGACAAATTGCCCAAGAATTTTTTAAGTTCATTTTGGTGTCTTTGGGGGTATAGAAAATTGTTTTTCGGGACGTAGAAAAATTAAAACAAAAAAATCCTCGATGAATTTTGATTTATTTTTTTAACAGTTTCCATTTGTATGTTTGTCTATAAGACGTTTAATTCGATCTTAAATGTTTTGAGAACAAGAGCTAGCCTAGAAAAACGGTCAGCGACGTTCAATTTTGAGTTACCTACTCAATTAAGAGTTACCAAGAGAGCGCCCTGCCTTTCGCGGTTTTTAACTTGCAGAGTAATTAAAAGTTTTGGGTAATGGCAGCTTTTTAAATTTTTAAAGAATTGTTTTTTTTTTCTGATAACTTACAAGAAATTATCTCAAAAGTAAACAGAAAAACTATTAGGTCTTTCTTGTTAGATTATTAGCACTTAAAATATATTTTTCCAATTTTATCATTTACGAAAATAAATTCCTAAACTACTCTGACAATCCATTAGCAGAATTCGAAAAAAAAATAAAAGTCTATTCACACATCTATTACAAAAAAAAATATTTTACCATTAATTTTTGGGTTTTCTTTTTTTTTCAATTTGTTGAAGGTGAACTTACACTGTTGTCATCCGTGTTATCACAAAGACCACCGGATATGGAGGTTAATTTCTTTTTGCTCACATCTCCGTCTACAGAACTCGAAAGACCCGTATATGATGAGTCTTCGGCTTGTACATAATGTTTATTACTAGACTTTAGTGGGAGACTACCAGTACTACTCGGACTACTGCTCAACGCTGGCGAATGATGATGATTATGATGGTGGTGGTGGTGATGTCGAGCATTAACGGATGATACAGCCGCCGAAGCATTTGGATAAATACTAGTTATAACTTTGCCGGCCGTTGAGCCAGAACTGCGATACGGTGTACGAGTTAAAGAACCCCCACCACTATTGGGCAGTCTCAAATTGCAATTATCCAAATCACTGCTGTGTCGATGATGTTGTAAATTACTTGTACTGCCAGTGCCACTGTGTGAACGCAGTGTAACCGAACTAAGGGGTAAACGCTTTTGTTCACTAAAACTATTAAATTTTTCGATGGATGCTCGAATGCTACTTGAATCAATGGACGTTTCAATACGCCTTTCTACGTGTTGAGTATTTAAGGATGGTGGTGGTGGTAAAGCGCCATTAGCATATTTATAATTATTGACTTTTTCAAATACCAAACTATTTCCTGCAGCGGCTCCTGCATGCGAATGCGACGAGGACGATGATGATGTTGAGCAGATTATTGTTGATTTTGGCCTAACTCTAGTTTTCGAAATCACCGAACTATGTGCATGATTTAAACAACAACGTGGTTGTTCACATTTACGTTCTGCCCCCATGGCCGCCGTTGCGGGCTGTTCATCACTATCGATGAATTTGATGTCGTCTTGATCCAATGATGTTTGCATATTGTTATTGCCCGAATTTGTTATACTATTTAAACTACTATTACTACCGTTATTGTTGTTTATATTAGTTTTGTGTGGCGAGGGAGAAGAAGACGATGGCGAGCCACTAGCAGAATTGGATACTGATGACGACGAAGTTGTTGCTGTGGTGCTAATAGCAGCACTACGGTGCACTAATGGTTTAATTTGGGTACGTGATATTAATTTTGTAGGTGTATAGGACGTTGATGTAGTTTTTTTAATTGATGATATTGTTGTTGATGTTGTGACGGAGCTTGAGGAGGAAGATGCTGAATTTGCAGATGTGGCAGTTGCTGCTGATGATAATCCTTTAAATTGTGGTCCAGTGTAATTGATTTCCACCTTATTGAGTGCTGTAGCAACCGCTGTGGTTGTGCCCAAATGTGTGCCATTACCAGTTCGTCGCATCCCATTTATTGTGGCAGCTATTGCTGCTGTCGTTCTTGGCTATAAACGGTTTTGAATTGTTGTATTGATATTTTTAATTTTGTACAAAATCTTCAAGTTATTGATTTGATTTTGATAATATGTATATTAGACTGACCATAGCGTTATATAGAAAAATTAAAAAATGTTAAATCCAAAAGTTTTCGCACTGAAAAATATGAGGTTGGGGATAACAATAATTATGCATATTTAATTTTTTTTTTTTTTTTTAGTTCCGTATACCTCCGGGTTGAGCCCAAAGTTTTATTATATTACCCATTGATCACTAGGGTGCTCCAAAAAAATGAAGTTGTTAAATATTGGCCGTAACTCCCCCTAGAAATATGCATTTGGATGTAAAAATATGTTTTGCAAAATTATAGGGTAATTGGATGTGGGTAAGGCGTGCCGCATCGGCCCTGAAGTTTGAAAAACGGATTACAAGGAAAAAATATGACTTTTTTGTGATTTACCAATTTTTTTGGTATTTTGAGTTAAGTTTAAATTCAAATGATTTCTGAATTGTGATTTAGAGCTAATTGCCTATCTAATAAGGTATTAAAAATTAAAATCGGTTGAAAATCAGCCAAGTTATTACAACTTCCCAGGCAACTAACGTGTGTCAGACCACTTAATCAAGTAATTCGAGCCTCATTTTTTAAATTTATTGAAATTATCTACTGTAAAAACATTTTTTTATTCTTCAAGTCCCAATGTACTAAGAAGATACATATTTTTCATATTGCGTTTTGCGTACTTGTTTTAAATAAATGCTAAAGTGGTCTGAATTTTTCAACACTATTTTCAAATCTCCAATTTTAAATTTTTATTTTTTTTGTTAAACAAATTTTAAAAAATCGGCTATTGGAGTTTAAGGATTTGTTAAACACATATAAAGGAATAAAAACGCCAAAAATTGTAGGGCTTGCTGTTTTCATTTGGCTATTACAGTGATGTAATTTCGGCTGATTTCGGGAGAGTAGTGATTTTTGGACCTTTTTTATTATTTTATTTTTTTTTGTTTTTTTTTACAAACTTGATATGTTTTGGACCGAATTATATCAACACGAGATAGAATACTTCAATTCGCAAAATTAGGGCGAAATTGAGATATAAAAAATTGCCCCTGTTAAGGGTCAAAGGTCAAATTTTAGAAAATTTTGAATTTTTAAACATTATCAGATTTGCTGGGCGGATTTTTCTGAATCTACTTGATGTTATTTTAATTGGTCTAAACTAAATGTCAAATAATTAAAATTTAGAAATTTAACCCTTAAGCTAAGTACTCTGTTTCTTACGGTGAAAATTTCACTTAAACTTTAAACGCCTCAAATTGCAATAAAACATTTAAAAATCAAGAACTTTTGACAATGATAAGAAAGAAACGATCATAACAAAACTGAAATGTCACTTTTTCACGGCAATTTAAATTGTCTTGTATAATAAAAATGAATGAAAACTTTTTTAACAATTTCCCCTTAATTCCTCGCGTTGCCAATTTTTTTTTTTTTTTATATGGAGTTTGACAGATTTTTTCCCGTGAAACCGAACAGAGTACTTACAAGGGAAGTATCTCAACCCTTATGAACCGATTTGCCTGAAACTTAAAATATATATAAATGAGACGATTTTAAGGTTGGGGTGTCTCGGCTTTTCGGCCATATCAGTGTTTCAAAATTTCATTGTCCCCTTATGAAACCATATGGACCTCCGGGAAAATTTCGATAACTCACGAACTAACAGGATTATCCTCTAGAGCAAAAATACGTGTCGACTTAAATTTAATAAAGATTATTTCATATTCATATGGACATCGTAGCTCTATGTCTTCATATAAATACCCCCCAAATTTTTCACATTTTCATGAAAAAAGTATTTAACGAAGCCAAACTTTTACAAGGTTATGCCACCATTGGATAGGCATTAAAAAAACCTTTCTTCTCATATGTAAACATCATATAGTTTCTAAGAAAGAAATGGCTGAAAAATCCAAAAAACGATTTTTTCGCCATTTTTTGACCCATGTTTTGAACCCCTAAATCCCCGATATGGCCGATAAGCCGAGACACCCCAACCTTAGAATTGTCTCTTTTATATATATTTTACGTTTCATGCAAATCGGTTCATAAGGGTTGAGATACTTCCCTTGTTAGCTTTAAGTGCTGTTGGGGCCTATAATTTTTTTAATTTAATGGAGATAATGTAAGTGTATTTTGTTCAAAGGTTCGAATAGGCCCCACCATCACTAAAGGGTTAATATTCTCAATTTAAATAAAAAGACATATGTAAAGACCTTTTAAAATGACATGAAGTAGTTTCATATATTTCCACTCAGAAAATCTGTTAATGTTTAAAAATTTAAAATCTTCTAAAATTTGACCTTTGGCCTTTAGTTGGGGCAATTTTTAATTTCCCATTTTTGCTCTAAATTTGCGAATTGAAGTATTCTATCTCGTGTTGATATAATTCGGTCCAAAACATATGAAGTTTGTAAAAAAACCAAAAAAAAAATAAATAAAAGCTAAAAAAGTGCCAAAAATCACTACTTTCCCGAAATCCGCCGAAATTACATCACTGTAATAGCCAAATAAAAAAAGCAAAGCCTACAATTTTTGGGGTTTCTATTCCTTTATATGTGCTTAACAAATCCTTAAGCTCCAATAGTCGATTTTTTAAAATTTCTTTAACAAAAAAAATAAAAATTTAAAATTGGAGATTTGAAAACCGTGCTTAAAAATTCAGACCTTTTTAGCATAAAATTAAAACAAGTTGAAAAGAACAATATGATAAATACTCATCATCTTAGGACATTGAAGCTTGAAGAATAAATGTTATTAAAAAAATCGCGAATTAAATCGCGAGTTTTTGGAATTTAATTAAACTGTAAATGGGAATGTCTAAATGGCTCCTTAGAGTATCTGGCTGCATAATAAAAAAAAATCTGGAGACCCAAGTCCAGATTTTTGTTTTTTAGCGCCCTCTGGCGGCGGTTTAGAGCAAAATAAATATTAAATATACCAGGTACACCTCTTAATACAAAATAAAAGCAAAATTTATTAGTAAAACAATATATTCCAAATAATAAGCCCAGCTAAAAAAGTCGTATATCGTGCAAAACTATTTTTGAAAATTGGGGGGTCAAAACCGATTTTTGAGACATGGTTTGTTCGGCATTTTTTCTTAGAATTTTATGCAGAATCCGAATATGCTAGACGATTTTGTTGAAAAAAAATTACTCCGCCCTAATAAACAGGAACAAAAATAGTGATGAATGGGTAATGTAATAAATGTTTGGGCTCAACCCGGAGGTACTCGGAACTAAAAAAAAAAAAAAAATTAAATATGCATAATTATTTTTATCTCCAACCTCACATTTTTCAGTGCGAAAAATTGAACTTTTCAAAAAAATTTCCACTATGGCCACTCTAATGTATATGGGATTTTATAGAATTTAAGCGGGTAAGACGTTTATCTCTTTATTAAATAACTAAATTTTTATGCAGATTACCAGAACTGTGATCACGTAAAGCGACAGTTGACTATCGTCCGATTTTCAGAGTGTTGTTGCTTCAAAACTATACAAAGAGTTTCCATATTTTTTAATGTTTCTGGATTAGACAACACTCTTCAATAATATATATTATGTCCTGTAGTTCCTAGTAGGAACAAAGGGCCGCAAAAAGGGCTTCATTAATATAATAAAGAAAAACTCTAAAATTTTTCCCCAAAACGATATGTATTTTGGTTTCGTTTATGTATCGCCAATCTTTTCCGTTTTACGTGATTAGCCCAAAGTATATTTGTCGTTTTTACATAAATAATTGCGAAAAAGGTTTAAGATAAGACACTAGTGGACATATTTTAAAGTATTTTTACCAATCGGTTATTGACAAATGTTTTATTTGTCAAACAAAAATACAAAAAAGGAGATTCTTTCCCCCTAGTCCAAGTTTGCCCATTTACGAAATATTTTTTTAGAGCTTATTTTTTGTTTTACTGGTAATGATTTATTTAATTCTTTCATATAATATCAAATACTTATAATAAATTATAACTGTTTTCGTTTAAATAACTTATTTCGCACAAGTAGTGGTCGTTGAAATCTCATTGGAAATTTAAACCAAACGAAACTTGAGTATATTACCTAAATTTTTAAGAAAAATATTATTTTTTTACAAATACAATGGAGAATTATTAATTTCGAAATTTTAAAATTCAATTAAAGATGTTAAAAATTATTTTACATTATTTATATATAAACCCGAGAACATATACCCTTGATCCCTTGTTACATTTCTCTGAATCTTAACAAAATTGTGCCACTTAATACATAAAAATTTATTCATATACAGTCTATATACCATTTAAAGTTGTTAAATATATATGAGGAATTATATTCCAACAGTCACGCTGCAAAAAAACATATATGGAACATGTATAAGTGGGAGGCGACTACTAATGTTTACAATTCATATAATTATTTTATATAATTTTATATAGGACCACAAAATTACCTTGCAAGACTATGAACATGTATTGGCATTAAAAAGTTTCCAATGCTTTATGTACATAATTTAATAAATAGTACCAAAAATTAACATTTAAAAAAAGTACCAACTCACTAAAACAGTAGTTTTTATAAAAATTACAAAGTATATCTTTAAAACAAAAATGCCATATAAAAAGTTATTTTTTATAAAATTCACAAAAATAGTACTTTTTTTAAAAAAGGTACTAAAATAATACTTTAAAAAAAAACTTATCAAAATAGTACTTTTTTAAAAATAGTACCAAAATAGTACTTTAAATGTAAAGTATGTGTCAGGATAGTGCTTTTAAATAAATAGTACCATTATAGTACATAAATATATTTTAAAGAGTGCTAAAATAGTACTTTTTGATAAAAAAAAAATTACCAAAATGGTTCTTTTCAATTAGAAGTTCCATAATATTACTTTTTATAAAAGGTATCAAGAAACAAAGTATTTTTTATCAAAAGTACCAAAATAGTACTTTTTAAGAAAAGTATCAAAATAGTACTTTTTATAAAAAGTATCAAAAAACATTTTTTTAACAAAAGTACCAAAATAGTACTTTAAAAAAAATAAAACTTTAAAAAAAAAGTATCTAAATAGTACTTTTTTAAAAAAAGAACAAAATAGTACTTTTAAATACATAGTATGTACCAGAATAGTATTTTTAAATAAAAAGTACTATCATAGTACACATATTTAAAAGAATGCCAAAAAAAGTGTTTTTTGATAAAAAAAAAAAAAGTTCCACAATATTACTTTTTATAAAAAGTTTTGAAATAAAAAGTATTTTTTTAATAATTTTTCTTAAATGGGATAAATACTTTTTAATAAATAGTGCATACTATAATAGTACATTTAAAAAAAACTACTAAATTAGTCCTTTTTCGAGAATAGAAATATATTTTTTTAAGTCACTTGAACACTCCACAGCGACATTACCAGGGAACACTTAGCACTTTTTATTAAAAACAGTAATTTTTTATTAAGGAATTGCCAAAATAGTACTTTTTATAAAAAGTACTAAAAGTGGCACTTTTTGAAAAATGTACCAAATATAGCACTTTTTAAAAAAAGTACCAAAAATAGTACTTTTGTTTTAAAAACCACCAATAATAATGCCTTCTGAAAAAAATACTGAAATAGTACTTAACTCGTACATTTTTAAAATGTACCAAAAACCAATTTACTGTTGTAGTCAAAGTTGGGAGAGTCACAAGACTATTTTTAGGACAAAAATGCAATAAATTCTTATAAAAAACCACAAACAAATAAAACAAGTGAGTGCTAAATCGTTGTTACCTTTCAACCAAGGTAGATTTATACAAGGTAAGATCCAATAACCTCACTTTTCCTCCATAGTAAGTTTTTTTACAAATTTGAAAACAATAATATTTACGAATTTTCAAAACGAAATAAAAATATTTTGTTTGGTATAAATGACTTGATTTTACACTACACTTTTTATGCTTAAAATATTTGATTTTTTTTTAATTTTTGTCGTTGAAAATAAAAGAATTTCGTTTGAGTTTCAATATTTTTTTATAATTTAGTTGTTTTCTAAAATTTTAAAGTCTTAAAAAAGCGTTTAAATTGGTTAATGTGTGCACTTAACATTTAAGTCGTTTTTGCCGACTAAAATGATTTTGAAAGAAAATTGTTTTCATTTACGTCACTAAAATGTTACCTTATATAAATCTACCTTGCTTTCAAAATGTAAAATAACTTAAAACAAATTGGGATTTGAGCGGAGATTATGGGGCATACTTTCCCTCGCACGATAAATGAGACGAAAATAGATAAATTTCAGATTGTACACCTAATTAAATTAATTTTATCATTATTTAGATTATATATCCACGAACCCATAAAGAGACGGGCTGAAAAATTCGACTTTCTAGATTTCCTTGTCCAAGTGCAGGTCGACTTCATATGGCATAAAATGTTTCATTTATAGAACAAACATACAAAAAATTCTTTTTCTGGGGTAGTTTAAGTTCTTCAAGGGAGAACTTTTTTCTCCCTGGTCCGATTTTGCCATATACAAACTTGACAAGCCTATGACCATAAGATAAAACTTAAGGGGTCTAACTGTTTTGGTTTGGATTTCTACAGACGGACGGGCTATTCATAAAATGTCTTAACACCGATTAAGGATCAATAATATCTGTGCTTTATAGAGTCACAAAGTGAGTACACCTCAATACTGTGGTTGCAGTGTATACAAAAGTATTTGTCCATTCTTTATGTTTTTTCTAAAGCGGGACAATTGAAATAGAATTTCTCATATGTTTATGCGGTTTTTATAAAAAATGTTTCAGCTTCTGATAAAATGCTTACCAAATTATTATTGTTATTATTAGAAAAACTGTTGCTGGTAGTACAATTATAGATCGTACGACGATGACTTTTATCACTCACAGGTGGTAATAAGGATTTCTTTTGTATAGTTTCTTTCTGCAATATTGTTGTTGGCTTATAAACTTGAGCATGGGCCAAATCACACTCAGCTTTAAGAAAACTTTGATCTTTAAATTCGGGTACTAAGAAAAAACGTTGATTAGCCTCTCTAACAGGATTTGTTGTAATAGTTTTAGTTGTTGGAACGACGTTCTTGGTTGTTCTATTTATTGATGTCCCTGCTGCTGCTGCTGCTTTCAAGGAGGAAGGTACTATATTTGTGTCAATTGTTTGATTTTTATTTCTCAGTGCTTGTATTGTATTTTGTTGTTGCGTGGTTTTTATAGCAGTTTGTGGTTTAACAACTACTGTAACAGGATCATAATTTTGTTGCTTAAGTGATGGAAATTTTTGAAAATTATTTCTGGTTTTTTTAACGTCTATCATTATTTATTTTGAATTTAGTTTGTTTTAAAGTTTTCTTTTTATTTTGGTTTAATATTTTTGACTGTACTTTTTGTTTGTTTTCTTTTTTATTATTTTAAATTTATTTTCTCACTTTTTTTTTGTTATTAAAAGTGTTGCTGTGGTATTTTATTTCCCTCCTTTTTTAAATATTAAATCACTTGGTTACAATTTTGGCTGTTTGTTTTATGTATACATAATATTTTTTAATGTATTTTTTTGTTTAGTTAATATTCTTTTTTAACACTTTAACTTTTTAAACTTAATTTAAATTATTAGTTTGTCTTGATTAATTTTGTGTTGCTTAGTTTAACAAGCTAGTATTATATTGTAGGACCTGTAAAAGATTAGCTGGAAATGTAAAAGTTTTCTGTTAAATAAAATGATGATGAAATGTGGATATTTTTTAGAGAGATATTATGAAAGTGGCTAAAAAAATGTATGTATAAAATGGGTAAGAGAGTAATAATTAAGTACATATGATGATACAAGATAAATTTAACTACGTAAATGATTATTCAAGTTAAATCTTGTTAATGGGATATTGGTTCAAAAAAATATATATATAAATACCTATTTTGCCACTTCACGTCGAAGAGGTTTAAGTCTTTAATAATAATTTTATATTTGTAAAATCATATAAATTATTTTTATCAAAGCTGACTACTCAATGTCAAATAAGCTACTAACTGCCGATTTAACGGAGACTTATTTCAATATTCTTGTAAAAAAAAACTAAATATAATGGAGAGCAATTTTTTTAACGGGAGCATTAAATAATTAAACAAAAGTATTTTTTTTTTCTTAATTTTATTTTGATATCTGAATTAAATCACAAGAATAAATAACTAAACCACAGTATGCTTGAGAAATGCTGTGCGAATGATTGATGTAAAAACCCCAATATTACTCATTCGTCTCATAGAGTAATTTTAGAGACTTTTCCATACGATTGGACATTTACAAACTGTGACCGGCACGTCAAAAAATTAAGGGCCTAGTTTTGTATATTACTCGTGTTGAACACATTACCAAAGCTAACGTGAACGCGATGCTCAAAAAATGCAATTTTGTAAATCAATATTTCAATTTTTACGTTATCACTTGAAATGTCAATTATATTAGAATCGGTGTTGCCAGACATACTTAAATTGAGAAAATGTTCTACCCATTTTGTAGGGGATACACACCCACTTTCGTAGGGAAACGCATATATATGATAAGGTAACACCTGCAAACAGGGCTGCCATATTTGACGATTAATCGTCATTTTGACGATTTTTTGGTAAAAAATTACAAATGACAATTTTTGCACAAGAAATGACGATTTTTTAAAACTTGACAAATTTTACCTTTACTAATTTCGAAAACAATTTGATTTTTTTGAATTCGGAAAAGTGTTAAAAGGGAATTAACAATATAGTTTTATGGTTTGTAATAAAATCAAGTTTAAAAATTAAATTCGACTTGGCCGAATCCATGAATACCCTCCACAATACCCAAATTATTTTAAATACATATATTGACGATTTTTTGAAGATTTCTTATAATCGATTTGACGATTTTTTTCAAAAATATCGGAAATTTGACTATTTTTTACAAAAGTTATCTGGCAGCCCTGCCTGCAAAACAATATTTAAGAAAAAAGAGAACAAAAAAAGTATACTCAAAATAAATTCTCTGTCCAATCAGCAGAAAAATCTGCTGAAAATACACCCATTTTGAGCCATATGAGAAATCTGCTGAATTTAGCAGACGCGGTTTGCTAAATATCTGTCTTGATTATCTAAGTTAAATAAGCAGAGAAATCTGTCGAAACAGCAGAAAAATCTGCTGATCACAGCAGAAAAATCTGCTTATTACAGCAGAAAAATTTAAGAAATCTGCGGAATTTAAAAGAAAACTCTGCTGAAATTATTTCGAGTTTGAGTCATAATATGATCATATTATGATAAATCTGCAGACCTATACTCTCATGCTGTAGTTAGAGGTTATACAATAGGGTGGAACAAATTTAACTTTTTTCGAGTTTCGAAAACGTAGGGGTCGGGAAAGTTGTTTTTAATGGTCGATATTATGTTGGACCTGAAGGACAATGGCTTTAATTTTTTGACTTAAAAATCGGAAAGTTCCGAACAAAGTGAAAAAACTTGAACTTTTTGCTTATATTCGGAAAATACTGAAAAAGCATTATGGTAAAAAAAATTTTTGGGTCTGTAAAAATTAAAAAAAAAAAGTCTTCAAAAATAACTTATTTTTTAATTAATTTCAAATTGCATTAAAGCCAAATGTTACGTTATATCAAGCTTCTCGCTCATACCTTTCAAAGTGTTTAAAACAAATTCTTAGCAAACAAAAAGTCATTGGAATTCCCGATAATCACAAAAAAAAAAAATTTTACCGCTAAATGCAAAAATAAAACGCTCTATTAAGTCGGAAAAACGACAAATTGCAATTTTTTTTTTTCATTTTTATTTTTGTTTGTTCATTCATCCTCTGTAATGGCATAGATAGCCAGAGAGGGTTTAACAGAAGTTGAGTGACTTCAGATATCTTTATAATTGAGAGTCTTTGGTTATATTTTCAGCAAAAAACTAATTAAAAATATTTTTTTTTGCAAAACAAGAAACAAAAAATAAATTTACTGAACAACCTTTCCGTTCGGAACTTTCCGATTTTCAAGTCAAAAAAAAGGAACCCAAGACCGTTGTCCTACACTTTAAATATTTTTGTATTTTAATATCGACCCTAAAAGTCAACTTTCTTTTCTAAATTAGAAAAATAAAACAAAATATGATCCATTCCATTATTAAAAGACGAATTTTTTATAAAAATAACATTTTAAGCCTTCCGAAAAATTGGATCGAAAGTTTGTTTGGCTTTTTTACCGATTTTAAAACTTGTCGACAATCTTATCTCTCTCTGTAGTGGGTATAAAGGCTTGTTAACATCATGGATGGAAAAATTATTACTTTATAACTTTTTTCGTACTTTTTCCTTTACAAAATACAGTAGTAACCACATGCCCGACCTTTTCTATTCCTGTTCAAAAAAAAATTTACAAAATTTGATGCTCATGAGAAAACCTCTTTCAAAGTTTTGGCTTTAGGAAATTTTAGAAATTTTAATAATGAATACATTAATTTAAGTACCGTCGAGTGCGAAAAAGTACTTTTCTGGCTAATTATTAAGTCATTTCGAAATTCCTTTTATATATTCCTGGTTTGCATCATAAGATTTTTATAAAAAATCATAATAGTTAGTATTATAAAGTAAACAAGCCCTAAGTGGTATTCTAAGTATTTCCACAAAAACTAGCTGTTAAATATCTACTCCTTTCCTATAAAGTTTAAAAGAAATAAAAATAATTACAATGCATTTTTTTTTTTATAGGTAGTTGATCTCTGGAAGTAAAAAAAAAAAACTTAAATATAGGCGCGTGCAAAGCCATTATTATAACAAATTTTTACTACATTTTCGAATACACTTCTTTCAGTAAGGTGCTCTTGCATGTTGTTAGTTGCTGTCATGCACATGGTTAAAATGTTTCTTATGTAGGTTGGTTGGTAGCAATATGGGTTAATTGTCAGGATAAGTTTGAGTGGTGTTTCAATATTTTAAAAAAAAAAACGCTCAGCCAAATTTCAGTCATATATATAAGACGTTGGTGGTGGCATTATTATTATTTAGTTTTTGTAGACCACAACAATTATTACCTTGTTTGTATCGTTGTCTTCCAAATCATTACTACTTTCATCATTTTTGCTATTATTATTATAGCTAGTACTACTACTGTTGTTGACTTCCAAATCTGTTGCAATGGCCTCACGCGATGAGGAAGTCTTTAATTTACCGCTACTACTCTTCGTTATACTAGAGGAAGATCTGCTATTCTCTTTATCCGTTTTGTCATCCGAAATTTTCAATTTATTGAGTTTAACATAAGCTACAGTATCAATTCCATTGCTTGTTGCAGATGATGATGTTGAATCGGAATATTTATTCTTTGTATCGTAATCTACCGTACCATTTCTTAAGGGTTTTTTATCATCGTCATTTATTTTAGATTTTCTCAAACGTGTGCTGCGCAAAGTAAAAGTGGCCGTTGGTACATCTTCTGAACTTCCTGATGTTTTAAGATTTGAAGACGAATTGGAGGCACTCAAACGTCCCGATGATCTAGTAGCACTTGTAGAACTACGTGTTGTTGTTGAAGTTGTACCAACATTATCTGTTTCGTCTGTATCATTACGACTATATATACGGCTATAGCGATTTGTGCGAGGACGGTCCAAGGTAATGTTAGCTGTAATATCATTGACTGATGAACGTCTCTCTTCTAGGTCGGTACCGGCTTCATTGAGCGAGGATCTAGAACCAGAATCCAATTGAGTATTGGGTTTATAGTAAGCTGGACTATATTTTTCATGTAGGTCCAGACCAGAAGTGGCAACTAAACGTGCCAGGGATGATGATGAACATGAGCCTGACAAACGTTTTGAATCACGACTGCTGCCACCACCGTAATCTGAACCAGAAGGTGGTTTTTTCGATACCGCCGTATCATTAGAGTCTTTTTTTAATGTATCCGAGGCTTTGCTACGTCTGTTCACCTTCAGGATTTTTTTGTGAAAATTTTGTATTTTGGTTTTTTGTTTGATAGATTTGGTTTTGGTTTTAACAAAGATCATCAAATTGTGTGGTGGTAATATTGATTTGGTTGGTGGTGGTGGTGGTAGATGATATTTATGTTGTACACAAACAAATTTTGTACGATGTAACATAATTTTATATATTTACACAATGGGTTCCGAAAACAACAAGAGTATTATAGAATATGAGAAATGTTACATTTAATACATGATGATGATAATGATAATAATGATTATGATGGTATTGTTGATAGTTTGTAAAGACGGTTGATGATAATTTTATAAAATTATCCAAACGTTACGATTTATATTTTTAGATGTAAATTGATATTTTTATAAAAGATAGTATAATTTTAAATTAATAAATATTTTAGTTTTAATAAGGATTTAAGAAACGTAAAACCTAAATGAACTTTTAAATCTATCGTATTATTTGTTCCCTATTAAAGAAACCTAAAATTTTTAAAAGATTACACAGCTCAACAAGAAAATGCGTATTGGATTCTGGTTAGTGATTTGGATAGTGTCTGTTGCGCAGATTCCAAATCCGGAGCCCAAATTTGTCTATCACATTAGGATTTTGAGTAATTCGCGGTTAAAGTGCCGAAAAAGGAAATTTTTTACCCTTTTTAAAAGCTTATAAAATAAGATCCTGACATGCAAATGACTTGGTATCAAGCTCACTCGAAAGCCTGTAATTTTCTCTTAAAGATAAGATAAAATGTTCTAAAAATTTAATTTTCTAAAATGGTAAAAAAATCATTAGCAAAAAACCTTCCATTTTTTCAATATTTAGTTTATAACACAGTGTTTTTTAACAAATTTCCATACAAATTCATACGTAAATTTTAGATTTAAATTACTTGTGACTAATAATTTTTTTACCATTTTAGAAAATTAAATTTCAAGAAGATTTGATCTTGTCTGAAAGAGAAAATTACACACTTTCAAATGAGCTTGATACCAAGTCATTTGCATGTCAGGATCTTATTTTATAGGGGTTCAAAAATGGTCAATATGGGCCTTTTTTGACACTTTAACCGCGATTTTCTCAAAATTGTGACGTGATAGAAAAATTTGAGTGACCGTTTTGGAATCGGGGCACCAAACCCTATTAACGTTTTTTGGTTTCATCCAAAACGCAGCGATAAACCTCAGATTTGTAGAGCGGTGTTATAATTGAAACAACACTTTCAGAGTTTTCTGCCTGTTAATCCTTTAAAGAGGAACATTTTTTATAATATGCAAACCAAATTTAAAAATTTTTAATATTAAGTACAGTTTTCGATAACTGTATAATTTTCTATAGAAAATTTCAAGTTATTAATACATTTTGGTAAGAGTTTTCGATACATCTTGATAGCTACATGTCGATGTCAAAACTAAAAATGAGCACAAATTATCCGGTTGACTCAATGGTAGCGCGACAATTAGCCTTCATAGACACTTAAAAAAATTTAGATTGCAAAAACCATTGGATGCTATTCGTTCAAAACGAAAAAATTCATCATTTTTTTTCAGGAAAATGCTTTTTTACCAAACTTTTGGGCGAATATTATTTTTTTTAAAATAAAAAAAAATATCACAGGTCATTTTACAAGTCTACTCGTCTAAACGTCCTTAAGAGTCATAACTGTTTTTGTTATTTTAAAAACCAATGATTTTTTGTGGCTGTAGGCAAAATCGCCCAATAATCGAGAAAACGATCTATCAAAAATATCAATAATGACAAAGTAACAAATTGTCCCTTTTGCGGGGACCAGATCTGTGTGAAAATTATTTCTTTTTTGTTTAAAAAATTATTCTAACTAGCCGTCCTTCGGCCGGGCTTAGGAATTACGAACTCCATGCATTAAACCATTCTTCTCTGCAAAATAATTTCTCGAAAAAAATAGTTTTAGAGAAAATCTGTTATATTCATATTTTTCTTTTTGACCATTTTTCATATTTTTTGGGCGATTTTTCATTCGGGCTATTTTTTATAAAAATTTTTGGGCGATTTTGCCTACAGCCGATTTTTGTATTCTAGGCTATCAAACAATAAAATTTTCTTATTTTTTTGAACGAGCATTGCATTAATTCGATTTGCTATTTCAAATCATACTAAACATTATAGCGGTATTCGCTCTTGATAGCATTTTTGCAAGGGTAGTATTAATGCTATGATTTTATGCTTCAAAGCGTGATCGCCTTTTTTTCGTTTTTCTTCTTCTTCTTATAATTGTCAATCAACCTAAAATGACAACAGGGTTAAAAAAGACTACCGGAAACACTAGGTCCATATTATAGCCTTAACATGATTATGTTAAATTTTTATATTATGTATATTTTTATTTCATGTATTTTGTTGTTGTGGTCTTGCATACTCTTGTATTTATACAAGATCTGCAAGCTTTGAAAGGTCTGCAAGGGTAGTTTGCTACCAAGAACGAATGCCGCTTATATTTTTAAAATGCTGCACTCTAAAAATGGTGTACTCTGAATCGAATGTTTAGATGTCAGCGAAGAAACGAATACATTCTTGCACATGTTTAGCTTAAACCTAAATTATATGTATGGGGGAAAATACCTCAAGTAAACAGACTATTAAACCGATGTTATCCTATCGGGCTCAAACTTGCGCAAAGACCACACCAATTCTGAACAAGATCGGTAAAACACTCGCTGAGTTAGAGGGGGTCGAATTATGACGTTTTAGTCAACCGTCCCCTTTTCCGGATCAATATCGTCACCTAAAATGCAAAACGTCCTAACTAACAAAAATTTCAAAATCGGTATTTTGATTGATTCTCGTGTATTTTATTAACCTACACGTCCTTACAAAAAGTTGGGGTCATATAATAAAAATTAGCGATTTTATAGCCAATGAACGTAGATAGAAATACATTTTTAAATAATTTTGTAATTAATTTTGATACATATAAACAAAACGTACGTCCTCACAAAATTTTAGGCCAATTCAATCAAAACCAACAAAGTTATTAACAAATTCATAATTTTATTCAATACTGTTGTTTGCTTCTCCTGTAAAATTAATAAAATGTTAGTTAGGGCCTTTTGCATTTTAGGTGACGATATAACTTTTCAGCTCTTGCATTCAGAAAGTTTTGTTCAAAATGTTTTTGATGGACTTTTTTCAAACTATTTAAAAAAAAAATAAAAATTTTCCAGACCCCAAAATTTTACCTATTTTTATTTTTTTCGGACTCAAAAGAGAGCTTATGTTTTTTCCTATGAGAACTATGTGGTCTGAGATCTTTTTATCTTTAAAAATCAAAAATAACAGATGACATCGGTTTCAAAATTGTGTTCACTTCAGGTATTTGCTCCCATATATTTTTTCCAAAACTTGTTCACTTTCTACATATTTTCTAGGGGTTTTAAGAATTCCAGCTATCTTATTTGGCAGCCTAAAAACTTGTATATGATTAGTCTTAACCTAAATTATATATATTTTCCTAAAACTTACTTATTTTTATATATATTCTAGGGGTTTTAAGAATTTCTGCTATCAAATTCAGCAACTGACATTTTGTAATTGTCTCTTAGGGAAAAACACACTTTTAACATGAGCTAAATTGAAAACTTAGGAAACTTGCTCTTGCAATGCCATCTTTCCGTTTTTAACGAAAAACATAGAATTTTAAATTACTTTTAATACCTAAAATTGAAAAACTTACAAAATATGACTAACAAATATCCGATCGTGAGTATGTAAACGATATTTTTTTAACATGTATTAATAGAAAACAATGTATGTTGTACTTTATGTAAATCGTTTCATTGATTTCATAAAACGGGATAATGAATTAAAATGTTATTTCATATACATAGAAGAAGAACAAAAATCATACCATTGTCAGGGTTAACAGAACCAACTCACAAAGTGTATTTTGAAAGGAGTGATGTTATAAATTTTAAAAAAGGATAACTAGCACAATATACATGAAGTATTTTTGTTTGAATTATTTGTAAGTGTTTGGATATCGAGTTAAATAACACAGGAATGCATGATTATTGTAGCCAGTTTTTTTTTTTAACAGCCGTTGTTTTTTTTTTTTGAAACATGAATTTGAGTGTTTTTTATTTCAAAAAAATATATAATGCACAATCAATTTAAAATCACAATGTTAGAAAAAATAATATAATCAATCTAACGTGTGTGTTTTTTTTTGTGTACTGTGTGTGTGATCATCAATTACCATAAATCAATAGGAATAAACCTCAAAAGCTTGTATCACAAAATTTCAAAAATAGTAGGTAGATACATATTTATAAAGTACGATAGTTAAGATAATTAAGAAATTACAAAAAAAAAAATACTCACTCCATATCGGCTGAGCGTAGTTGTATCATAGCTACTGCTACCTGTTGATCCTAAACCTGAAAATGTACTACGATAGGTACCGACACCCGATGAGCCACCAGTTAAACTTGAACCCGACGAACGGTAAGTTGAATAAGAACGTGGCGTATAAGATGAATATGAACTAGGGCTCAAATAACTGCTATAGCTGCTGGGACTGTACGATGAGGATGATGAGGTTAGTTTTGAAAGACTGCTAGCACGATCTAAATATGATTTATAGCTACTGCTGCTACGATCTGTGCCCAAGGTTCTGGACGATGAGTCAGTAGAACCAGAACCACTAGACGTCGACGACGATGTTGACGTGCCGTAAATGTTGCCACTGGCTGAAGTTGATGATCTGCGTGGCGAAATCACCGGCATATTAAAATCGTCGACGTTTAATCAATTTTAAGTTTGTTTAAATACGCGTATTATGGCGTATTTCATACAAAAAATAATAATAAAACTTAATTCGAATTTAATACAAAATTGTTTGTAAAGTATTGAATTAAACTTTATCCCTCTTCAACAATAAATTAGTTTCTGTAAGAAAAATTAAAGAAAATTAGTGAAATATTAAAATTTTAAATTTCCAAAAAATAAATTTAATTTACCTTTTATTTCCCTCATGGGTGTGGTGCTTTGGTTATTTAGCTGCCGTTTCTCTTACATACTTAATATAGAAATTTGGTGTAGTTTTGATGGTTTTAAGAAGCAAAAGAACCTGAAAACTAATAAAGAGAAAGTTAATTAATTAGGTAAACAAGTTTATTTTTTATTTTGTAAAAAATTTGTATCCTAAGTGCGACCGAAGCATCAGTGTTGTACTGTTTAATAAAAAAGATTTGTCATAATAATATTAATATTATAAAATACGCATATAAGTGATCCTCGATCATTATAATTTAAAAATATTTAAGTCCATCTTGATATGTCCGTTTGTTTCATTGCATTGCAGTGATATCGGTCCAGCGGTTCAAAAGTTATAAACGAAAATATAAGGACACCTCGAAAATGTTGGTACATTTCAAAAAACAAAATGCTTTAATGCGGCTGTTGGAGGAAACATGTGAACGGATTTTAAACACGCGTGATTTTCATTTCAATCATGTGATTGTGAGTGAGCGTGAGATAAAAAAAAATTGCGTGAGTGATTAGTGATTGAGTCGAATTTTTGCCTGATTTTTTTTCGATATTTATTTTTTTTAATTACACAGTGCAACAACCGAAATCGGAATGGGATGAAACCAAAAGCAAATGAAGTTGACATATTCCATAACACATAGATGGGACTAATTAATTAAAGGGACCAATTAATTGATGGTTTAATTACCATTTAATTGATGTCAATGGTAATGAAATTTTTTTCATTACCATTGGTTGTATCAATTGTACCAATTTAATTACTTATCAATTTAATTACTAATGAAAATTTAAAAAAAATAATTACCATTGGTATGGCATCACTTAAAAAAATAATTACCATTAGTAAAAGTCGTCACAATATTGTCAAAATCGTTAAAATTTGGAAATATCTGTTGTTTTTTGTTTATGGGGTTTCAGTTTTTCACATTTTATTAACCAAACACACGTTGATTGCCTTTGTATAACGACTGGTTCCATTTTAAATAGCATAGGCAATCAGCCGATGGTGGTTCAATTTATCCAAAACTTAACATATCCATTCTTCTGATTTTTATTGAATTTCGGTTTTTGTTATTTAGTCGAAATTGTGAATGGTTCTCGTTTTATCGCTGTTTAAAGTTGGTATTTTACAACAATTTTATAAAAAATACATAACGTTTAAATGATCGTATCTTTGGAACGCATCATCCGATTGTCACGAAATAAAGAGCAAAATAATGTCCTGTTATTAAAATAGAAGTTTGAAAAAGGATAGGATCCTTTGCAAAAAGGATATTGAAATTAAAAAAATGTCCTTAATTTGCAAATATCTCAAAATGCGTATCTTTAATTTTCCTATATTTTTTTGCACATATAGCCCAAAATGTACTTAACAAAATATTCAAATCCCAAATTGGGGTGATAAGCGGTTTTATTATAAACGTGGTTTCCTGAAACAACTTATTGATTTTTGTTAATAACTCTTGTTTACAAATGAAAAACAATTTCTGCACAGTAACCGCGAATATTTTTTTATATGTATTTTGGACCGCTAAAATCAAAAATTTCATTAAAAGAACATTTCGCGAATACTTTTTTGTTTAATGAATTTTTAAGCGTTTTTTGGAGGTATTTTGACTATTTTTCTTATATCTTAAGTTCTGTTTATCTGATCTTCTCGCAATAAAAACCCAAATTAAAGGCAATCAAATTTCCAACAAATCCTACATTCATCATTTTTCCATCAGTTCATAGCTTTACGCGCAAATAAATTTTTTAGCGTTATTTGGAGGTATTTTGACTATTTTTCTTATATCTTGAGTTCCGTTCATCTGATCTTTTCGCAATAAGAACCAAATTAAAGACAATCAAATTTCTAACAAATCCTACATTCATTATTTTTCCATCAGTTCAAAGCTTTCCGTTCAATAGGCAAACATATGACTAAAATAAGTTTTTTGATTAACACACCATTTAAAAAAAGTTCAAGAAATAGAAATCTTTGCAATTAATTACGGTTTTTTATTTATCTGCAAAGCCTGAACATTTAGAAATATAATAAAGTTGATTTGATGAAAATCTATAGGTTTTCTCCGAAGTTATCACAAATTATATGAATATACATGATAAAATAAAAAAAATTGGTAATTTTTTAAGATTTATGTTTTTTTAAAATTTTTAAAAAATGAGCTTTGTTAATAAAAAAATAGTTTTTCCTTGTTTGCCTATTGCGCGTAAAGTTATGAACTGATATAAAAATAATGAATGAAGAATTTGTTGGAAATTTGATTTTCTTTAATTTGGTTCTTATTGCGAAAAGATCAGATGAACGGAACTCAAGATATAGGAAAAACAGTCAAAATACCTCCAAATAACGCTAAAAAAAAATATTTGCGTGTAAAGCTATATACTAATGGAAAAATGATGAATGTAGGATTTGTTGGAAATTTTATTGTCTTTAATTTGGTTTTTATTGCGAGAAGATCAGATAAGCAGAACTTAAGATATAAGAAAAAACTGTCAAAATACCTCCAAAAAACGCTAAAAAATTCATTAAACAAAAACGTTTTCGCGAAATGTTCTATTAATGAAATTTTTGAGTTTAGCGGTCCAAAATACATATAAAAAAAATATTTGCGGTTACTGCGCAGAAATTGTTTTTCATTTGTAAACAAGATGTATTTACAAACATCAATAAGTCGTTTCATGAAACCACGTTTATATTTAAACCGTTTATCACCCCAATTTGGGATTTGCATATGTTGTTAAGTACATTTTGGGCTATATGTGCAAAAAAATATAGGAAAATTAAAGATACGCATTTTGAGATATTCGCAAATTAAGGACATTTTTTTAATTTCAATATCCTTTTTGCAAAGCATCCTATCCTTTTTCAAAATTCTATTTTAAGTACAGGACATAACCATTATTTTGCGCTTTATTTTGTGACAATCGGATGATGCGTTCCAAAGATATGATCATTTAAACATTGTGTATTTCTCATGCAATTGTTGTAAAATACCAACTTTGAACAGCGATAAAACGCGAACCATTCACAATTTTGACTAAATAACAAAAACCGAAATTCAATAAAAATCAGAAGAATATATTTACCAATTTCTAAGACAATTGAAATAGGTAAGGCCGAAAAAGTGTTTTTTTGTAGTCAAAAATTTTGGAATCCTTCTAACACAATATTTGAAATTTTTATTTGCTTTTTGTTTTTAACATTTTCATTTTTTTTTTTTTTTGTAAAAACATACTTTGATGTTTAAATTTTTAACTTTTCAAAAAAACAAAAATGTGGTGTTTTTTAGCAATTGGTGCATTTCATTACCATTAGTAATTATTTTTTCATTTAAAAAAATTTAATTACCATTAAATGGTAATGAAATTTTTTTCATTACCATTGATATCAACCAATGGTAATTAAATTTCAATGGTAATGAAAAATTCCCGTCTATGCCATAACATAACCCTTTTTTCAGTTCAGCGCTAGATTTTTTTACACGCATTTGTAGGTGGTGAACTTTTATTAAGAATACTTAATTTTGTAATTGCATTTAAATAACAATCATACGCAACGCTGAACAGTATTTATTTTTAATAATTCGGCTATTCAGTAAGTAGGTAATGGACCGATTTCAGCGAAATTCATACCGGTTATGGCTTACGTAATTGCGAGCTTAAGTTTGGACTCTGGTCCACACATGTCCAATAAGGGCACCACAAGGGGCCTTATAAAGTAGGACATGTTTAGTACACAAAAACTTTAAATGCTTTAAAATCACCAACTTTAAGTGCGAGTAAGAGAGTCTAACGCTGACCTTAAAAGTCTTGAGGGCGGTGTTGTTACCAATGGAATTGGAAATTACACAAAAAATTATCCAAAATCTCACAAATTACACAAAACTTTTTATTTTGTCATTCTGTTTGTAACCCCTGGTCTATACCTGATTTTTTTGGTTGCAATAACGTATGCAAAATGAACAAAAAAAACCGCTTTGCGTCTATTTTGATTAATTCCAAACAAAGAACGATTTTTGATGTTTAATTGCCAGAAATAGTTGCTCAGAAATATTGACAAGCAACTGTTGCTATACAAATTTTGATGTTATGTCTAAATGTTTATATCAGTTGTGGACACTAAAATATCGAACAGAGCCTTAAAGTATATTTACATTATTGATCCTTGATCAATTCTGACATTCTCTGAATGTTCGTCCGTCCGTCTGTATAAAACATACTGCAGGCCAAAATAAAAAAAATCTAGACTCCTGAAGATTTTTTTTTAGTTTTCACAAGCAACGATTTTAGTTGTTATGTTGCTTTTATTGAAACATATTCATAAAAAATATTATTCCTATCTGTGACATCTTTATCGTGTTCTAAAATGTACTCATAAACAGCGAAATGCGTTTTTTATCATTTTTTTTTTATAATTTTTCACATGTTTGCGTATTTTTCAGAGTTGGCATATTTTTTCGGAAAATAAAAATAGGTTTTTTTAAGTTAATTATTTAACCATTTTGTGTATGTTTTTTTTATCCTTTTTATGGTTATTGCAAAAATTTGAAAAAAATAAAAATCTTTTCATATTTTTAAAAGCTCTGAAAATCCTTTTCATCTCGAGGTGTTGAACTTGACAATCTCTAACTAACGCTGTATTGTAACAGGATCACTCCAAGTTTTGAAATCCTATTATAGGTTCACGATATATAAATTGCAGAACAATTCAAGTGTAAATTATGGGATACCTAACTTGTCAGTGGTATTATTACAATTGGTTTATCATTTTTTTACAATAAGCCCTTCAATTGCTTTGGAAAATTTTCGAGGGAAATTCTTTTGCAGCTACGACCTTAAACATGTTGTTTAACACAGCACCAGTAATAGAATAAGAAAGTAATGATCAAAAAACAAGTATTTCCTTAATTTGTTCAGTTTGAATTCCATATAAGGCAAAACAATCGCAAAAAATTAATCATTTGCAAAATATGAATGAACATTTTTTTAAATTGTTTTTACAAACATTCATTCATTTATGCCCATTGCCCAAATTGTGCTAATTACTTTTAATTTCACTAAATACACACATTTATAGTAGAACACAAATTGTAGAATAAATTCTTAATTAAAGATATAGAACAATGTTTTATTTTCTTGTTTTGGATTAAAAAAAAATATTTCAAATGTTTTATTTTTAGAAGCAAAGGAAAACCACTATGCGACCGAGAAAATAATATAAAACACACCAGACGGACAGATGGATAGATGTACGGATGGATGAATGGATGGATGAACGGATGGTCGGAATTTGTGTATGCAAACGACGAACGCATAGCAAACATACATATGTAATACATATAGATTTATACCAAAAAACATTACCCCACCAACCATGATCATGATGATAATTTTGTCGATCATCTTCATTATCATCATTCAAGATTCATTGTCAAATAGCAAACAAACAAAATAGAAATTTTCATTTTTCATTAATTAGCAAAAGAGGCACAAAATGCTACCAGATAAAAGATATTTTTTCCGAAAAATTGGACCGTTGTGATGTCTGGAATTTTTACCAGAGACCCTGTTAATATAGAGATAGTACAAATATAGTTCTGCTACCTGAAAAATATGTTTGGGGTGTTACTAAGTCTTATGCCGAGTTTTCGGGATGTGGATTAAGTTTAAACTTATGGTGTTTTCTTATCTGTCAAAACCTTTTTCGCACTTTACCCTTTTTGCCCACCCACGCTTTTGTTCCTTTTTTGAATTGCTGTTTTGGTTTGACATTTTTTTTAAGTGTGTTGATATTTTTCAATAGCCAATTTAAAACACTTTAATACATTTTTTAAAAGCATGTTCCGTTTTCGAGATATTTTAGTTTAATTTATAAAGAATATAAGGAGTGAAATCATAAAAATGTTAACACACATTTTTGCCTATAACTTTGGTTTAAAGCTTCTCATATTTTTTATCGGCAGTAAACATTTTAAAAATATGTCAGTTAATAAATCAATTTACATCTTTGCAATTTTTCACACAATGGACGATGACAGAAAAGTGTGTTCAAAAATAATTAAATATTTTCAACAAAACCAAACATGGGCATACAAAAAAATTGCCAAAGAAACTAATGTATACCGCCAAACAGTTTCAAAAGTGGTAATTACTGGTGAATACAACTAAGCGGCAGCAACTGATGACACAATATTTTGGGGTCCCACTGCCTTTCAGAATCTCTGAAGGCTAGGGTGGCCCAAAATTCCTTTTGCTTCGCCACAGGTCAACGTACCTCAAAAAATCAAAGATGACATCATAACGAATTTTTTGAGACCAATTATAGCACTCTACGACGATTGGAAGGGGATGCTAACTGATCACATCGCTCCTTTACTTGTATAGGGTCATAACTCAAAATATTTGATTTTGCAGAAAACATGTTTAAAGTTTACTATTGAAACTGGTTTTTAATTGAAAAAGGCCGGTACATAGAAAATGTAATAATGGCGTGTACTCTTCTCAAACGGTGAGTTTAAAAGATATTAATACGAATTTTTGACACAATATAAAGCACGATATAACGAATAATTCTCCATCATTAACTCAAAAAACGCATTTTTTGAGTTATGACACTATACAAGTAAAGGAGCGATATGTGTTTGCAGCCTCTGAAGAAATCTTTAAAATTTTTATTTTGCAATCCTAACAAGTAAAAAAGTTAAATTTGTCCTTGCCGCGATTTTTTTCTTTTTTTTGTCAAAAAAATATGTTCGTACTTGTTTAAATACCATTTAGTGTTCAATTATGTGGACATATGTCAACCAGCAGCATTTTGTATTTTCAGGTTATGTTGAATATACTAAAATTTTTGAGGTGTCCTTACATTATCGTTCATAACTTTTGAACTGCCTAACCTATATCGCTCAAATGCAATACGAACTTCCAATAAATATGTTAAGTTTCAGTCATCTCCGTGTAATAATTTGACCGTGATCACCATTTCCACAGACAGACAGGCAGACAGACAGACGGACATCGCTAGAATGTCTTAAAATCGATCGGGGACTATGAAAATATATACTTTATCGGGTCCCAGACCGATATTTCGATGAGTTACAAACGGAATGACAAACTTACTTAACTATAACTAGAGTGGAGGGTATAAAAATTGCCAAAGTAATGTATACCGCCAAACAGTTTCAAAAGTGGTAATTACTGCTGAATATAACTAACAAGGGATGTCTCCCTAGTGTCACCCGCGGATCTTTAGGGAATTGGTTTTATTTTGTAGAGCAGAAAAAATAAAGGGGAACGTATTTTTTTTTAGCGGCCCAAATTCATATTTAGGGGGTAAAAAGGAGCGGGGAAGACAAGGCCATTTTTTTTCGTTTATCTCCTATATTATGTAAAGAAACCTAGTCATGTTACATACCAAATGAAAGGTCTTTGGAAAACCTATCTACGTGTGCAAAAAACGTGTCCAAACATGCACAACTTTTCGTCATATTGAGTAAAATTTTAGGACTTTTTTGTTAATAAGTCGAAAAATATTAACTTCTTTGGCCCGTTGTGAGCACCACGAGATATGTATTTTTAATACCTTTAATCTGATAGCAAACATGCCTATATTAATTTTGTTTAAATAGGCATAAATTGACAAATTGACATACAAATTGACCCCCCTAAAAATGAGTTTGGGCCGTTAAAAAAAATACGTGTCGAATTAATTTTCGTTCTTAACAACATATCCAAATTTCATGAAGATCGGAGGGTGCCACCAGGGAGACTTCCCTTGTTAGCTTAAAGCATAGTACTATGTTCGTTTTCACGGGAAAAAAATCTGTCAAACTCCATATAAAAAAAATTATTATAGGGAAATTTTAAAAAAAAAGTTTTCACGTATTTTTATTATACAAGACAATTTAAATTGCCGTGAAAAAGTGATATTTCAGTTTTGTTATGATCGTTTCTATATTATAATTGCCAAAAGTTGTTGATTTTTAAATGATTTATTGCGATTTGAGGCGTTAAAAAATTAAGTAGAATTTTCATCGTAAAAAACTGAGTAAACAAAATCGATAGAGAATAGAATTTCTATACCACGCTCTACTTTTAAGGCTTAAGTATAGTACTCTGTTCGAGTTCACGGGAAAAAACTGTCAAACTTCATATAAAAAAAATTAGCAACGCGAGGAATTATAGCGAAATTGGTAAAAAAAAAAAAGTTTTCACTTATTTTTATTATACAAGACAATTTAAATTGTCGTGAAAACCTCACTACTTCATTACTACAGTTCAAAACTAATTATGGCTTTATTCCTACACAAAGTCGAATTATATACTTTTCGACTAAAGAACCCTAGTGAGGCATATTTAAAATTCTTAAAAAAGGAAAATGTAAAGTAACACTTTATTATGTTAAAATTAAATTAAAAATAAAAACCTAATAAAAATCGGAAGTACATTTGAGACGTATGAGCAATATTCTTGTTAACTTTTATTACTCATACGCGTCTGCCACATGCAGGGAAAATTTAGGCGTATAAGCGATAAAATATATTTTTATATGAATTAATGTTGCTAATACGCTCCTTAGTTTCTAGTATTCATATGAGTTATTAAATTGTTTGTTTAAAGACTATTACTAATGGATAGCTTTAATTTAAATTCACGCATTTAAAAAAAATGTATAATTATAAATTCGATAAAAGATCTGAATCCGACTAGCTGTTTTGCAATATTTTAAAATTAAAAAAAAAAAGTCATTGAATTATCCTTTTTCTAACATCCTTGACATCAACCTTGATTATAGGGACAAATATATAAATTTTTATTTATGGTAATTTTTATTTATCCAAATGTGGAAGAACAGAGTATATATTTTCTGGCATCACTACACACTCATATAGTAAATTGTTTTTCTGTTATTTATTTTTTTGTAGATCTCATTTTTCACTGCATATTTCACAAGTTTTTTTCTCAACATTCTTTTTATTATATTTTGCACTTTTTGTGTTTCATTGGGTTTTTATTTATTTTTTTTTTCTCTCAAATTTTCAACATTTTTTATCGCACGTTTTGTTGTTGTTGTTGAAAAGTCAAATCAAATCATAAAAAAAAAACAAAAATTCTATTTTTATAGCGAGCGATTCATGAATTACGCAAAGTGAAAACATTTTCGTTTTTTTCGCTTGCTTAAAATGAAAATTATTTTCAAAAAGTTGTAGAAATATTATAATTGAAGATTAGAAAAATAAACTATTATGAAAACAATAGTTCATTTTTTTACAAATAATTATGGTAGTATAATAATGATGACGAAAACAAACCAACCAGCCTGGCCAAGTGCCCAAGTGGGTGCAAAGAGAAAAAAAAACGGTGGTAGTATACGACGATTGTACTTAATAGTGGTGGTACGATATTCGTAGTTTAGTGGGTTGGTTGATTGGTTGTGATGGCAATACAACACATACTACTACCAATACTATATTCTACCACATAATGATCTTAATAATAATGATGTTTGATGATGAGGTCGGTTGGTTCGTTAGATGGTTGGTGCTCTGTTTGCCATGGTAGTGGTGGTAATAGTCGAGGTCGTCTGCTCTCAATTTGGTTAAATCATTATTTTTTTCTTGTAATTTTTTACCAATTTTAACAACTAAGACCGTTTATCACTTTACGTTTATGTAAAACTTACTTTAAATTATTAAATTTCACTAATATTTGATGATTTTTAGGTTTATTTTTAGCAGTGAAAATTAAAAATTTTCTGCGGATATATTTTTCGCGTTGTCGGTAGTCGGTAATTGAATATTAGTGATGTCAATTTATGAGTATCCAATTATTTTCACTTTGACATTGGAGCCACTGTTGCCAACTTTGTATTTTTTTTAGTACCGAGTACCACGGTTGGGAAATGTGGCACAATAGTGCCATTTTTGGCACTATTGAATGGTCAATGGCACCACAAATAATAGTTTTGGCCCTTTTTCATTCTCTCCAAATATTGTCAAAATTTATTAAAAATAAATAAAAAAAAAATAAATTTTAAAATTTAATTATTACAAAAAGTGAAAAAAGTATCATTTGTTTCCATTTTAAGAATCTACCATTTTTTGCAACAGTGTAAGTTTTTATTTTCTTTAAATTGATCCGAAAAACCTTTCCTATGACTGGTTTGAAGCGGACTGGTCATAGAATTAGTACAACTAGTAAAAATGTGTTAAGTGATTTAAAAGATCAGTTCGCGACTAGTCCATTTCACAAAGTGTTAATTAACCCCGTCGTAAGATCTTCCCATATTAAAGTAAAAGGCCCCTTTCGTACAAAAGTACTCCTCTATAGCCGGTCCTCGTGTAGGCACTTTCCCGCAGGGACGATTTTACTGTCAAAAATGACAATTATAATAAAAAGTTGACAATTATAATGACACACAGAAAAAAATATGGAGGAAACAAATTTGAGTAATCACTTGTTTAATTTTTTAAAAAAAATTTGAGTAATTTTTTAATTGACGCAATTAAAAATTTACTCAAAAATTGAAAATAAAATTTGAGTAAATAATTTAATACAAATTTAATATTTTTTTTTATTTATTTTTTTTTCTCTTGGTGTTTTGAATTCTCATTTAGTTTATTGTTTTTTGTATATGTATATGAAAGTTTGAAATCATCTTTATAAAATTTTACTTTGTCTTGAAGACATAAGTATATTTGGTAAAGTTTGTAAAAGCAATTTTTTTGGAAAAAAAAAATTAGAAACTTTTTAAACTTTTTAAAAAAATAATTTGATACATTTTGAGTAAATTTTTACTTGACACAATTAAAAAGTTACTTAAAAATATTAAAAAATTTTAAGTAAAGATTTAATTGTGTGAATTAATAATTTACTCAAATTTTTTATTAAGCATTTAATAATTTTTTATTAAAAGTTTACTCAATACTATTAAATCGTTTACTGGTGGAAAATTGAGTAATTTTTTACTCAATAGTATTAAAAATTTACTCAAAATTTTTTTTTTATTTTTTTCTGTGCAATTATAATAAAAAGTGTGGATTTTAATAAGAGAATTATTAATTGCTGTTGTAAAAAGTAGTAAAAACTAAAAAATATTTAAAAACAAATTTTTTGGCCCTTTCCAACCTATTTTTGCCCTTTTTAGCCTTCAACTTGGCACTAATTGAAATTTCTTAAATACCAACACTGCCGAGTACTCAATACTGACTCCCTTTTTGGTATTCAATACACTTGCCAAATTTTTGGTAAAGATCATAGGGGTGAAACGAAAGAGTTTCACACATGTGTATGTATTAGTGGCAGCACGCGCATGTAACTTTTGACGTTTCATACAAAACATAAACAAACAACGAAAATACAGATGTAAAAGCTCACACGTACAGGCACACGTATTCTATGCAGAGAAGCTAATTTAGTAGTATTTTGTATGCGTCCATATTGAAAGTACCAAAATAAGCACTCGTGTTGCATGTCTATATGGTCTGTGGTAAAGATACAACTCACCAAGTGCTTTTGCGTAATTTAGCCAATTTTTTAGAACAAAAACTTGGTTAAATTACGCAACAGTCTTGGTGAGTTGTATTTTTACCAAAAACTTGGGCTAAAGTGCACTTTACGGGGCACAAATATTTTGTCAAAAAAAAATATGTCACCCCCTTTAGAATTAAAAAAGAAAAAAATCGAAATTAAAATGTATGGGGACTGGGCCCCGGAGGACCACCTGGAGCCAAAAAACCGTCCCACCCACAAACATGTGCGTATGGGTACTCAAATGAAAGGTAATTTGCTCACGATTGCAAATACGTATTTTTTGTATGTATTTTAACAATATTGTAACCCCTAAATCCATTTAAGTAACTTTCAGTTCAATAATTAAGCCATTCAGTAATTAACAACGTAAAAGGCTTGATACACAAAAAAACTTTATTTAGCGAAGCCGCTAAATTAATTTATGGAGTTTGTAATCCCTAAAATTTTTCCCAGGAAAAATTTTAAGCAAAAAAAAAATTTTTTTTTTGTGGACTATTTTTTTGAAAAAAATGCATTAGGACGGTTTTTTGGACCTAGAGGGGCCCAGGGAAATAGCTCCCATTTATTTTGTTTTTCTTTTTTAATTACCTTTAATTTAAGTACCCACACAAACCTGTAGGTGAGAGGGACGGTTTTTGGCTCCAGGGGGGCCCTGGGGCCCAGCCCCCTTAAATTTTAATTTCGGTTTTTTTCTTTTTTAATTCCAGAGGGGGTCCAATTTTTTTCTCCCCCAAAATATTTGTGCCCCGTAAAGTGCACTTTTGCCAAAACTTGGCTATTAAGTGTAACCCCCAGTTTCTGTAATACGAACGCCATTCGTTCGTGACGAATTTGTGTGTATTTTGTTATTGTAACAAAAACAAAATACATGCAAATTCGTCGCAGACGAATGGCGTTCGTATTACAGAAACTGGGGGTAAGTGTTTTTTGCGTGCACTAAGGTGGAGAACTGTCATGCTAATAAAAATTAACTTACCCCCAGTTTCTGTATGACGAACGTCATGAATTTGCATGTATTTTGTTATTGTAACAAAAACAGTACATCAAAAATCGAGAGAACAGTCGTATATTGTTAAAACCCAAATACACAAAAATTTTTTAGTCTCCTGAAATCCCTAACTTTTGGGACAAACTTCGAAGACTGGCAACTATAGATTTAATATACGAATTGCCAACTTCAATTTAGTCTACCCATAATACACTTAGAAAAATTATTAAAAGTAAATTATAAATTTTATAATTTAATAAAATATTAATTGAAAAGAAATAATTGGTGTGTTTAAGGATGGTTTAATAAAAACTTACTTTAAAATACAATTTTTATAAGCTGGCCGGAACTTGCAGTATATATTCCCATTTATTTTTTTTGTTGTAAATATCATAAAACGGCAATTGTTTAACGTCGATTTATGAAATATACATATGTATTTACAATTTTTTAATTTAATATTTACATAAATTTGTAATACAATTTATTTTTATATATGTAAGGATTTTTATTCCATTGACTAATAAAAAATCATAATATTTTATTATTATAAATATTTTAAATATTGTGCGAATTGTTTAAATCGGAACAAAAATAAGTCGAATTTAGAACATTACACAAAAAACACTTACACTTATTAGCCACGTTTTGTGTAAAATACAACCCACCAAGTGCTTTTGTGTAATTTTTAGAACAAAAACTTGTTAAACTTTACGCAAAAACACTTGGAGGCATTTTACATGCTGAGTTTTTTCGTACGCCTTTTTTATCTGAGTTTTTTTGTGGGCAATCGGGGGTGAGAAGAGACAAAGTAGGAAAACAGAATTCGTGATTTTTTTCTACCCCTTTTGCCCACAAAAGACAAAGTTGCGTGACTTTATTGCAAGCAAATAAAGGCAGAATGTAAATACCGTCTTGGTGTGTTGCATTTTACACAAAAACTTGGCTAATAAGTATGTGTTTTTTGCGGGTATATTTTAAAATTTTATACACGATGTGTCTCCAATGTCTAGGCGTTATTTCGGAAGTAAGCTTAAGACTGGAGAAGAAATTTAAAAATACTTTTTTACAGACTCATATCAGAGTTCAAAATGATGACCTACAAAAAAGTCTTTTAAAATTTTCAAATCTATTTTTTTAAATCGTATTTAAATTAAAAAAAATTTATTAAACATTACACTTAATCTAAATACCCATTTCTTGTTCCATTTTATGTTCAAATTTTTTCATTTTTAAGATAACTTTCAAATTTTGTTCTTGTTGTTTGTATGTCAAGTACATGGTGATTAAAGATTGGCCCACTAAAATGGAGCCCAATACGGGAACAATGGGTTTGGTAAATTTTCTAATTAATTGCAAGACTTCTAAAGGTTTTTCCGTAATTGAAGGTAGTCTATAGGTGAAATGGCGTGTAGCAAACATACACGCTGCAAAAGGAGCCAATATAGTGGGATATATTACACCAAAACCAGCTTGAAATGCCACAGCTCTCATTTGAAGACACAATGGACATTCAGCCATGGGGTCCAACAATAACGAACGTTGTACAAACAGTTTATTGCACGAGTAAGTAAATAAAGCTGGTATGACCACAATAGGTAAATAAGTAGAAAATCTGCCATATGTACCCAATTTCAGTTTGTTGCGGTAGTGGTTATTAACAAAAATTCCAGTAAAGGTAGCACAAGCGGCTATAATGCCGGGAGAATAACGTAAAGCCCATCTGTAATTTAGAATTTATTACATTTTTATTTTACAGTTGCATATAAAAAAATTAACTTTACTCACACATCACTTAGTTTTTCCCAATTGGATATAATTTTCCATTGGTATGTCAGAGCTTGTTCCTCACTTATAACTACGGCATCTTTGGGTATTTCATTGGATCTTGCTCTCGATAAAGCCATTTATTTTAAATTTCATTTATAATTTGGTTGTAATATTTATTAAAAAAATGCTGTTGTTGGCTGTTATGAAATGCAAAAAAAAAAAAAACAATCAGCTGTTACGCGTTGCCAAACTAATTGTTTTTACCAGCTGATTATTTTAATTTTGAGTGGCCAATTTTACCGTTATAAAAAGCTGAGTTTGAAAAACATAAAAGTTCACAATGGTTACGTTTTTTGCACTTTGAGAATAATATTTTAGTTTAAGCAATACTTATCAGTGGCCGCTACACAGAAAAAAAGATGGCACTAGATTCTTTGTGCAGTGAATTAGAAGTAGTACATAAAATGATATTTCCCGAGTAAAAATAATTTAATATGATCTTATATACTTTTATATAGTCATATTATTTCATATATGATCATGTATGACACTATGTATTGCGAGATAAATTTATATAATAAATTTTGATGTGCGATTATTTTAAGATATCGCCATACATAACTATATGTTGTAACATCTGGTTCCAAATTTCTATGTGTTATATATAAAATTTTATATGCCTCCATTATTTTTTAATTTTTCTAAGTTTTTTCCAAGCAATTGTTTTTATCGCGAACATTTTTAAAGTGTTTTATAAAAAATTTTATATGACACCATATTTTTTTATTTTTCTGAGTTTTTTCCAAGCACAACTTTTTTATCACGAAAATTTTTTAAGTGTTTTATATAAAATTTTATATGACTCCATTTTTTAAATTTTTCTAAGTTTTTTTCAAGGAAATTTTTTTTATCGCAAATATTTTCTAAGTGTTTTATATAAAATTTTATATAACTCCATTTTTTCAAATTTTTCCAAGTTTTTTCCAAGGACAAATTTTTTTGAAAATTTCTAAGTGTTTTATATAAAATTTAACACGACTCCATTTTTTGAAATTTTTCTAAGTTTTTTTCAAATAACAACTTATTTTTATTATTTTAATTTTTCAACTTTTTATTTAAAACTAAAAAAAAAACATCCAATTTATAAAATTGTATAAATTTTAATATAATTGGATATAATTTTATATCATTGGATTAGACCAAAACTCGTATCAAAGTCGATATAAAGTTATATAAACTGATATTATTAGATATTATTCGATCAAATCTTATGAAACCATTTTTCGTATAAGATTATATCAAAATATACACGAACCCATATTAAATTATATATTGTGTCATATCAATTTTTTTACTCGGGTTATTTGAAAACCAAACAAATTAAATTAAAAGTTAATTTTCATGGCTGTGTTTTAACTAAAAGACGGTTTTAACAATTTTTCTAGGAGTCGAAAGTGTTATTAGCGTAAGTTAATTTAAGTTACTTTACTTGATGTCTCCATCTAAATTTTCAAATATTTAAAATTATAAATCAGAAGTTTCCATTTGTAATTCAAAAATTTTCCTTTATATGTATATAAGTTTATATTTCAGAAATTTCCATTTAAATTTTAGAAATTTCCATTTATATATCAGAAATTTACATTCATGTTTCAGAAATTTCCATTTGCAGTTCAAAATTTTCTAAATACAATGAAATAATGTTTATTTCAGTTCGAGGCCAATTTCCCCATTATGAATTAACATAACAAGTACTATATTCATAATGGGGAAATTGGCCTCGAACTAAAATAAACATTATTTCATTGCACAATTAAAGGTCGAATAAATAACTAATTTTTATTATTAATAAAAATTAAACAATCTTTTCTAAATACATTTTAGAAAATTCCATTGTATTTCAAAAATTTCCTTTTTATGTTTCAAAATTTTCTAAATACATAGGTACTTTGTAAAAAATTCTATTGTACTTAAAAGTTTTCTGTGTATTTTCTATGTGGACAATTTTGAAATATAAATGGATAATCTAAAAAAACATTTAGCAAATTTTAATATACAAAAGCAAATTTTTGAAATATACAATTTTCTGAAAAGCGTTTAGAAAAAACATAAATGGAAATTTTGAAAATAAAATTGAAAAATTCTGAAATACGAATGGAATTTTATAAAATACAAAAGAAATTTTTTAAAAACATTTAGGAAATTTTGAAATAGAAATTTTTAAAATTCAAACGAAATTTTCTGAAAATTATTTAAGTAGCGCCGTAAATATATAGATGGCCTAAAAATGTAAATTTATGAGATACAAATGAAAATTTCTGAAACATAAATAGAAAATTCTGATATATAAATTAAAATTTCTGATAGATAAAAGAAAATTTATAAAATACAGTAGAAATTTTTTGAACTTTAGTTAGAAATTTTTAAATTATAATTTGAAATTTATGATTTGAAATATAAAAGTAAATTTCTGAAATAGGTATACACTCAAAAAATTTCATGCATAAAAATACGAAGTATTATTTCGTAAAATTTTTTTCGTACATATTACGAAATTTTTGTACATATTACGAAATTTTTGTTATTTTACGAAAACTTGGAATTTCGTAAAAATATAAATTTCGTTTATTTTACGAAGTACATTTCGTAGCCAAAAAAATACGAAATATTTCGTATCTTAACAAAATATTTCGTAATTTAAAAAAATATTTTTGGGAAAAAAAAAATCACAAAATCAAGGGGTTTGATTTATTTATCTGAATTACTTGATTTAACAATTAAAAAAATGAAATAACAAAAATTTGTTCCTTTTTTTTAATTTCTGTTTACGTTTTCTAATTTTAAATTATTTCCAGCATAACACAAAGTCAATACACCCAAGATATATATTTTTTTTTTTCGTAAAGAAACCACTTTAAATTACTAAAATTATTAAAAAGTAGGTGAATGGTGAAAGAGTACTCCCGAATCGAGCACATTATTAGTAAAAAATAGAAATTTCGTGTAATATGTGAAAAATACTTTGTGATTTTACAAAATACTTTGTAAATTCATGAAATTTGTTTCGAAAAATTACTTATTACTTCATAATTCTACGTAATATTTCGTACCTTTACGAAAGTAAATTCGTATTTACAAAAAAACTTCGATATATATAAAAAATATTTTTTTTTTCTACGAAAAATTTCGTAATTTTACGAAATATTTTGTAAAAATAAACTTAATTGGTTTTTACAAAAAAACTTCGTAATATGTACAAAAATATTTTGTATTTTCATATTTCGTAATTATACAAAATATTTTATAATTATACAAAATATTTCGTAACTTTACGAAATATTTTTGTAAAAATAAACATAATTCGTATTTACAAAAAAAACTTCGTAATATTTACAAAAGTATTTTGTAATTTCACAAAATATTTCGTAATTATACAAAATATTTTGTAGTTATACAAAATATTTCGTAGCTTCACGAAACATTTTCGTAAAAATAAACATAATTCGTATTTTCAAAAAAAACTTCGTAATATGTACGAAAATATTTAGTATTTTCACGAAATGTTTCGTAGTTATACTAAATATTTCGTAAATTTACGAAATATTTTCGTATTTATTTCGTAAATATTACTAAAAAAACTTCGTAATATTTACGAAGTGCCATAGGTAAATATTACGAAATATTTCGTTCCGGCAAAACCACGAAATATTTCGTACAATGTACGAAGTATTTCGTTCATTTTACCTATGAAATTTTTTGAGTGTACAATTGGAAATTTCTGAAAAATTATTGGAAATTTTTTAAGTATAAAGAGGGCAACACTTTTTATTTGCCCGGGTTCTGACAGCTAATTTTGGGTAATTGGGGTACGCTGATTTCAAATTTGGATATCGTTTTTTTGGGTCAGCTCTAGTTTTTGAGATATAGCCCAAGGAATCTTTAAAAATATGCTATTTTTGGTATCTTTGTGAGTCCATATTTACCAACACTTGTCTTACATCCAAAAAGTGAATGACAATTTTGAGTATGTTGGATACGCTGATTCCAAAAATGCTCTTACTTTTGTTGAGTCATCTTTAGTTTTGGAGATATCGCTTAAATAAAATTTTTAAATTTATTCCCTCTTTAATTTTATCTAAATATTTAATAAATATTATTTATGACCTTTTTAATAACTCGAAAACTGAAGCTGTCAGAAAAAAGCTAATACCAGTTTTGGAATCCTCGCATCCAATGTAGTTACGTTCGTGTTTAAAACTGACAATGAGTCTCTAAAATTAGTTTTGGAAATTATAGCCAAGCAAAGTTAATAAAAAACGCACTTTTTCGACTATTTAACAGCGATTTGTTCGCGAACGCAAGCTAATGGAAAAAATTGGAAAACAGATTCGGAATCAGCACACTAAAATCCATATAAATCAGTTGTCAAAGGTCAAGAAAATTGAAAAAGTTTAACTTTTGTCAACCTGTATAATTTATATTTTCTGAAATAAAATTTTAATTTTTATGGAAATGAGTTTATGAGTTTATCGTTGTTCATTTAATTGATGTGCATTTTCTCAAAACCTAATCAATGATTATTTCTAAATATATTTCGTACTTTTTAAAGATGTTTAAGTTTAAATTATAGTTTTATTTTCAATATATAATTTAAAAATATTAAAAAAAAAATACAATAAAATATCATCGATTGCTTAAAAATAGATACATGTATAAATGTGTATGTAAAGATTGCGTGTGCAGTGATATAACTTAAAGTTGATAGAGTGAAAGTAAGAAAATATTTGAAATAACTGTATGTGTTTCTTAAAGATTATAATAATCCACAAATTCCACAGTTCGACGATAGCAAATAGGATTCAATCTCACTGGTTTCCAATGTTTCTAAATAATTTAAAAAAATTAACGCATAAAAAAAATGAAAAATAAAAGAAAAGAAAAAGGTATTAAAAATAAACAATAAAACGAAGCAGAAATTTACACCACTCAACAAATTAAATGTTTTCTATAAGGTTTAAAATTTGATAAGCGTTTTGTTTTTTCAGAAAATAAATCGAAACATTGATAAGAAATTTCTTCATAACAACAATAGCACTTTTTAAAAGTACCTTTTAAAATTATTGATAAAGTTTTTTTTAACTTTTAATTATTTTGCATGTTAATTAAAAAGGCAAGAAGTATTCCTTTGTCACATTGCCAGTTCAGACTCAACGGCGTACGCAGGATTTATTTTTAGGGACTTAACAACAACAAACATTTTTTTGTTTTTCTTTTCGTGAGATTTTTGTTTTCCAATATACATATAGAAAAAAATATTTTTGTTATTGATGGAATTTTCGAATTAAAAGTAGAATCTTTAAATTACAATTGATCTTTTTACAATTTTTGAAAAAAAAAGTATAGAAATAGATAATGAATTTAAAATACTGATTGTAATTAATAGGGATAAGATTTCCATGCAAATGCATGTTTTTGTCGATAGTCTAAAAACGATATCGACAAATTATCTTTCCGAATTAAGAAATTTGCGTTATTTTGGTGAAAATGCATATTTTTGCATATTTTGCTTTTAAATACATATTTTGTGCATATTTCCAACTTTTAATTGCAGATTTTGGCATAAATTAGCAAAGCCACAAATAGAAATTTATTTTTTTCAAAAACTATTTTAAATTTTAAAAATTTATCAAGACAAATTATTTTTTTTTTTAAATTTTGTTGAAGATTTTCTTAATTTCTAAAAAAAATCTTGCTTATCTAAAATTTTAAATGTTACTATTTTAACCCGGTGATATTTTTTGCCTTAATGGAGGTTTTCCTATTAAAACAAGATTCTTATTGTACACATTTTATTTTTTAGTGCATATTTTAAGGTTTTTTAGTGCATATTTTGAGTTTTTTAGCGCATATTTTCGAATTTTTAGTGCATAAGAATCTCATCCCTACTAATTAATCTTTTAAACGCAAAAAAAAAATAATAAAGAAAACGATTATCAAAATTTAAACCCTAGTATTGAGCTGTGTGTTATTAATAAATAGTTTTAGAAAAAATATATATGAACACTAATGGAATGTAAGTTACACTCTCTAGCATAGGAGAGAGAAAGACATATAGCGAGAGAGTGATAGTTATATTGCTGCTGTATAAAAGCACCTAAAAGCAATGGCATTCATTCCAAATAGCATTTGTTCATAGCAAAAATTTAGCTTTTTTTTACTAATATGACGATCAACATCATTAATTTTTTTTTTAATCATGCTAATTTTTTTCAATTCGTTTTTTTTTTTTAGTCAATAAGCTTAATTGGCGTAGTAACACTTAGGCAGACAGATTACAACAGAGACAATATGTAGTAGGAAAAATAGTAAAAACAACTAAACTGTAGAACTGGGCATGGGTGCAGTAGGAGGTATTATATTAGGAATGGCCGCAACACAAGCTCCGGCACGACTAAATGTCAACGGTGATAATTGCGTCCATTCATTGGCTTCCGGATCATATTCTTCGACAGTTTTTAAATAATGATTACCATCATAACCACCAACAGCCATTAAACGATCACCGAGTAAAGCACAACCTATAGCATCTCGTCCAATACTTAAGGAACATATCTTGAAAAAAAACAAAAAAAATAGAAAGTATTTAGATGAGTATTAGTGTTTTGCTATTTTTTCTTCTTTGTTTTACTTACCAAAGTCCAGGTATCTGTGCCAGGATCGTAACGTTCTACTGTATCGGTGCGACAGACAGAAGGATTGCTGGCCGGACAATCATGACCACCCAAAGCATAAATAAAACCATGAGCTACGGAAACCTTAAATAAACAAATGAAATATTTTTATGAAGAAAAAAAACTTAATGGAAAAATAAATTTTTGATGAAAAAAAGTTTTTAATAAAAAAAATGTTTAATGAAAAAAAAAGTTTTTGATGGAAAATTTTTTAAGAAAAAAAATGATGAAAAACAAGTGAGAGTGTTGAATTCGGCTGTGCCGAATCTTTTATACCCTCAAAAATGTAAGAAAAACAAGAAAATTTGTCAGTGGCGTTTTTGGGGGGGGGGTGATGGGGTCAGTGGAGGACGTTGGTAGCACCTTCCTATCGCAATAAATATACAAATGTTTCATTTATTTAACAAAAAAACAAAAAAAAAACATGTGAAAAAAGTGTATTTTTTCCGAGGTTGTTTCAGTTTTTCAAGGGGGAACTTTTTTCCCCCAGGCCCGATTTTGCCCATTCACGAACTTAACCTGCCTATGAAAATGAGACATATTTGTGCCAAACTTCAGGAGTCTGGCTGTTTTATTTTGGACTGCATCGGACGGACATTCATAGAATGTCTTAGAATCGATCACGTCTCAATAATATACATATATACTTTATATGTCCCCGACCGATATTTCGATGCGCTACAAACGGAATGACAAAGTGAGTATACTCCCATACTGTGGTTGGAGGATATAAAAATGATTGAATAAAACATTTTTATTAAAAAGTAGAAAAATTTTGGGTGAAAAAAAACTTTATTTTAAAAAATTTTATTCCAGAAAAAAAATGTTTTTAAAAATTACATTTTCGTTTCTTTAAAAAAAATTGGCAAAAAAAGTTTTTGTCGAAAAATATGTGTGCCGAAAAAAATGGAAAATTTCAGAACGGGTTCTGAAAATTTTTTAAAATAAAATTTTTTAATCGATAGCCCAAAAAAATATACAAGAATGAACATTCCGCTTTAATTTGATAAATTTTTAAGGCAGCTCTGATACAAAGTTAAAAAGTAGAACTTTGTATCAGAGGGGGAGTAGGGAAATATGATTAAGGGAATCACAATGGGCCTTATGGCCTCCGAGTGAATTCGTCAAATGGCGAGCGTCCATCCAACCTAACCTGAGGCAGCTTGATGCAAATTTGACAATTTTTTCAATATTTAGCCACGCCTTCTAAGCCCAGGTTTTGAAAAATTTAAAAACCAAAAATGAAACTTTCTTGTCGCGGATGTAATGAGTTAGGAGATGAACATCAACTTTTTATGGAGAAGAAAAGAATTCGTTTGCATTCTATTCTTGTGTTTTTTGTTATATTTGTTGTATTTCATTACACAGAAAACATTTTTGGGGAAAAACTTTTTATTAAAAATTTTAAAAAGTGTATTTTAGTTTTTAATCATTTTTTTAATTAAATGTTGTTTTTTTATTTTTAGTACCAAAAGGTTCATAAAAATAAAATGTATTTATTCGGCCTTTATATATGTATATATATTCGATTAGAGTTTTATTCTAGTTCGAGGCCCAAAAATATTTCTATTTATGATATTGTCATAATAGAGTATTTTTAATTTATTGCTTTAAAAAAGTTACTATCTCATAGTATGTCTGTACTGATCAGTTTCATCCCCACTAAAGGAATCTTCAGCAGACTTTAGAGAATCATCGTTGGTCAATCAAACATCAAACCAGACATAATATATATATACAATTTTTGCTTTAAAAGAGTTATTTTTGTTGGAAAACAGATTTCGGACCTTCATAATAGTACTTCTCATATAACTTGGGAAATATATCAAATATTATGTCTGGTTTGATGTTTGATTGACCAACGATGATTCTCTAAAGTCTGCTGAAGATTCCTTTAGTGGGGATGAAACTGATCAGTACAGACATACTATGAGATAGTAACTTTTTTAAAGCAATAAATTAAAAATACTCTATTATGACAATATCATAAATAGAAATATTTTTGGGCCTCGAACTAGAATAAAACTCTAATCGAATATATATACATATATAAAGGCCGAATAAATACATTTTATTTTTATGTACCTTTTGGTACTAAAAATAAAAAAACAACATTTAACACAAAGTTTAGTACGACTTATCCTACCAACACTATTGTTTGGTTAGGCACTGTTGTTATTGTAAAATAACAGCAACACATATATTAATAGTTACCGACGGTGATTTAATATATACAATTTTTGCTTTAAAAGAGTTATTTTTGTTGGAAAACAGATTTCGGACCTTCATAATAGTACTTCTCATATAACTTGGGAAATATATCAAATATTATGTCTGGTTTGATGTTTGATTGACCAACGATGATTCTCTAAAGTCTGCTGAAGATTCCTTTAGTGGGGATGAAACTGATCAGTACAGACATACTATGAGATAGTAACTTTTTTAAAGCAATAAATTAAAAATACTCTATTATGACAATATCATAAATAGAAATATTTTTGGGCCTCGAACTAGAATAAAACTCTAATCGAATATATATACATTTTTTTAATTGATATAATTAAATTAGTTTTTTATATAAACAAATATATGTCTTGCCATACATTATTTTGGTTAATTTCGGCACATAAACAAGAAAATAAAAAAAAATTAAATCAATAAAAATTCTTCGAGCTCGAGGCCAGTTTTTCCTTGTAAATAAATATTCTTTTATTCCATTCCAATATTTCGATTCTCTTTGAGAATCATCATCAGGGGATTTAGTGAATTTTTATGCACATGAAAACTTAAATATATGTTGTGGATGTTTCAACATCTAAAATTGCAGTGCAATATTGGAAAAGTCGACTTTTGCTTTCGACTTTTTTCGAATTTTTTCGACTTTATCGACTTGTTTTTTTTTACTTTTGCCTGATAATAATTTCTTTCTTCTGAAAAAAAATTTCAAATGAGAGCCGAGTTTAATAACAACTGAAGTTTGCATTTCGTTGTTACCATGGTGTATGCATGTATTTTATATGTAAAGCGAAAATGCCAATGCCAAATTCATGAGTTAGAATGTGTTGAGTGCAATAATTACCAATATTTTTGATTATTGTAAAAACCTCAGTGAAAGGGTTCTATAAACCGAAAGTCGACTTTTGCTTTCAAATTTTTCGATTTCTTCGACTTTTTTTAACCTTCATTACTTTGGTACCCAACATTGATAAATAAAATACAACCAAAATAATAGCACCTAAATGCATAAAACAAGTCAAAAACAAACTTTTATATACAAAAAATCGACTTTTTAAAAGTTGTAAAAAGTGGAAAAATGTCGAAGAAAGTCGAAAAAAGTTGAAAAAAGTCAAAAAGTCGAAAAAAGTTGACTTTTTAAAAAGTCGAAAGGTCGAAAAGTCGAAAGGTCGAAAAGTCGACTTTTTAAAATGTGAAAAAAGTCTAAAAGTCGACATTTTAGAAATTGAAAACAGTCGAAAAGTCGACTTTTTGTTGCGACTATATAACCCTAGTTAATACTAGTTAAAATCTACTCGCTCCACTTTCCGTGCAACTCTGTAAAGAGTAAGCAGAGATTTTAACTATGTAGTTAACCGTTAACAGAATTTTTAAACATTGTTTGTTGTCCCTATTGTTCTATGTGGTTATTCATAAAACCTGAAATATATTTAAAGTAGGTTTATTTGACAGATATTGCAGGAATAATTGTCAAATAAACCTACAATAAGTCTGTTATAAGTATTATGAATAAGAGCCCTAGTCTTTAAGTTTCTCAGTTCTTTTTTGTATACCACTACGTGCATAAAACCTTAAGGTAATATTTTAATAAATAAATATAATTTTCTAATTTTAAAAATTTTTTATGTTTGCATATTATTTGACTCGCTTTTACGGCAAAAAACTGTAAAAATATCTTACTTCAAAATAAATTATCATTATAAATTATAATTAATTAAACTTACCCCCACACCACCTCGGCGCTTATTCATTGGTGCACGCATAGTCCATTTATTTGTATGAGGATCATAACATTCTATGGATCTATGACATACAGAACCATCACGACCACCCACGACATACAAACGTCCACCTAAAACTGCCACCCCTGCCGTAGAACGCATAGAATACATAGGAGCCACATAGCTCCAAGTACGAGCTAAAGGATCCCATCTGAAAATAAAAACCATTATGTAATTTTTTTTTAAATTTTATAAAATAGTAGTAAAATGGTAAACCTTTCTACTGTATTAAGATAACTCCAACCATCATGACCGCCCACAGCATATAAAGGACCTTCAAGAACAGCTACACCTAAACCATGACGATGTGTTCCCATTGGATTTAACGGTGTCCAAGCTAAAGTATTCAAGTCTAAACTCTCAACGGTGTTAAGTGTCTTTAAGCCGTCACGACCACCTACAATAATTAACTTATCATCCATTACAGCAACTCCAAATTGTAAACGACGTGCGGACATATTTTTCCAAACAGTCCATTTATCTAAACGTGGACAATAACTTTCAATACTGATGGCTCCCTGTAAACAAAAAATGTGTTAGTTCCATTTTTTGTTTCAAGAAATAATTTTACCTTATGGGCATCCATCCCACCAACAGCTAACAATCTACCAACAGTGGATTTTCTAGGTTTGGTACGATCAGAAGCTATAAGAGATCTTCTTTCGGGTAATAAATGCCATTTTAAAGCTTCCATTACTAATTGTTGGCACTCATTAGATGCGCATACACTCTCTACATGATCCATAATAAATGATGGCTGTAGCAAAGGTAACCTAACCAATGCTAATAATTCAGGAATGTATTGTTCTCGAATGCTAGGATCATGTTGTATCCATGACATTAAACTATGGAAGACATCCTGTTCGGAGGGTACATTGAGATCATCGCTCGCCAATAATTTGCCCAATTGATCGGAATTTAATTGAAAAAATTCTTGATTTTTACAAACCTAACACAAAAATGTATGAGTTTTATTTTATTCGATTTCATGTGGAAAATTAGTTAACAAAAAAAAAAATCTTATACTCACCTGCATAAAATGTTGACACGTATAGGCTTTGGCCAGTCTTAACAGAGTATTACAACTTTGTTGTTCGGCAAAAAATGCAAAACCCAAACAGTTGGAAGGATGTAATTGGCGTGCTAAGAAATTGCAACAAGCTGTGACCACAGCATTCAGCTGTAACAAACATGCTGTGGCCAATAGAGTTTCTACTGTATCTTCGCGTAGTTCAATAAAACCTGTATAACAATATTGCACTAGTATTTGTAGGGCATCTCCATGAACTTCTCCCAGTGTTACTTCTTCCTCTTTGGTTTCACGCAAGGAACCAGTGAACATAGCGGAAAAATACGCACTGGATGCTGATAATACCAAACGATGGGCAGGCACTCTGAAAGTAATTTTTTTTTTTTTTTAAATTTTAACTATAGAAAATCGCATGATAAAGTTTTGATTATAAATTAAGGAAACCAGAAGTCCGGTTTCGTTTATGAATTAAGAATGGACTAGTAAATTAACTATAGAAAATTAACTATGGAAATCCCTTTGTCTGGAATTTGACTAAAGAGAAACTCACGATTAATCCTAGTTCATGAGTTAAAAAATAAAAATTTAAGCCTAGATAGAAAAACGTACGACTCGGATTGCCAATTTCGACTTTATCGAAAATTTCTTCAAATACCTCATTAGCAGTCGCAATTTACTCCCCAGATTGTTGTGGCCAGGCCAGAGGTGATCTCCATAATGCAGCTGAACTGCAATGGTCACCAAGGGAATAACAAACTTCATACAGCACAAAATCCTGATCGCAGCGGCCTAAGAAACCAAGGTGAACAACAACTCCAGCATAAAGAGTTGTAACGGTGTTACAACATTCTATACTTTGTCCTCACAACAGCGGAGTAGAATATATCGCGTTCATAATCCATCACACAGTGCAGTACAGAATGATCTCGCCTGACCGATACTTCTAATACCTTAAAGACCAGGGTATTGCTGTCCGGTCAGGAGCTGGAAAGCTCAAGCTATACAACATCAACATTCCGCAGGTGGCTAGTTGTCCGCGCGGTTATCACCCTGATATCAATTTCATCAGACCCATAATCATCACGGTTGACTGACCCAACGAATTCGTACCTTTTGAACGCCAAGCCTATGTAAATCATAAAAAGGAAGACTATGTCAACATCAGAGAGTATACTAACCGCCACTTTAGCGATCTAGCTACCTCCTTTGACGTACTTTTCGCGGAGAGGTTGTTTCGTAAAACGTCACAGCAGCACCCGCCTGTTTATTCCTGCTGGTCGAATATCAATAGCCATACCAAACTTTTCATTCAAGGCGGCGGGACTCGCAGATGAGCGTGACAATATTCTCCGGTCAAAACCAGATTTCCCAGACTCGGCTTGACTCAATAGTCAAAGATCTTTCGCATTCTACGAGGGTAGATGACAGGGTCACAATAAAAGCGGTGTGCATGTTTCTGCTGCCAATTCATAAAGCACTTTGACAGAAATAAGTCGAAACGAATTGTTAAAATACAAAAACCTCCAGTCATTGACGTATCAGCAGTTTTTCTGTCGAGCGAAGTTGCAGATCCTATCAAAAACTCTAAACCAACCCAAGCGTTAGACCCGGACGGAATTTCGATGCTGATGCTTAAGCACTTTGGAGTGCCGAAAGTCGAGTACAACCTGTCGCTTAACACTCTGTTCCACCAGTTTTTCTGTCGAGCGAAGTTGCAGATACCATCAAAAACTCTAAACCATCCCAAGCGTTAGGCCCGGACGGAATTTCGATGCTGATGCTGAAGCACTTTGAAGTGCCGAAAATCGAGTACAACCTGTCGCTTATCACTCTGGTTATATCCGAGGTCTAGAAAATGGGTAGAGTGGTTCCGGTTTTAAAACCCGGGATACTCGCGAACCAAGGAGAATCAAATACGTTAATCTCCTTGCTGTCGCAAAGATACTTGAGGCACTTCTCCTCCCCAGCCTAATACAGCACCTTCCAGCAGTAGCACATCAGCACGGATTTTGAAATCATCTGATCAACTGAATCAAAATAAGCCATGTAAGCACAGTAATGGTTAACCTAGACCTGTTAAAAGCCTTTGACACTGCCACTCTCTTTGGAGACGTCGCCAACTTCAGTCTCTCTAACACCATCGAGAGTTAGGTGGTTAACTATATTTGAGATCACCATTGTACAAAAACATATTTGAATGACATTACCACACATTTTGGCCATAAACTGAATCAAAGTTAGCCATGTTAGCACAGTGATAGTTAAACTAGACCTGTCAAAAGCATTTGAAACGGCCTCCTTCTTCGGAGACGTCGCCAACTTCAGTCTCTCTCACACCATCAAGAGTTAGGTGGTAAACTATATGGGGCCGTTAGTTATTTGTGGAGTTTAGAAACAATAAGTCAAAACCTTGTAGAGTTAACCAAGGAGTCCAGTTCTCTTTCCGATCTTGTTAAACTTTAACCTTTCCAAGCTACCGACAACTCACCTTAATGTCACGGAGCCATAGCGTTGATGAGCTATGCGTTAAGTTAAATGCATATCTCCATGATTTTATGAGTTTGTTCACTGCAAGGAACATGCAGCTTTTCCCCGACAAATCATGCCGAATCAATGTGAGCAAAAGCAGTGAAAAGACATCAGACTTGCCAAAATGCAAACCTAAGAACCGCAATTGGCTGCCTTCAGATGTCCTCAGAAGACCATCTGCATGAGGAGACATAGATACTTCCAGTTAAGGAACACAGTCACATGCTGGCGAAACAGTTCCTTCTAGCCTGTCATCAGAGGGATCATCCGAAAAATCAGCTTACGGAAATTGATCTTCCCCCAAGACATGTCGAAAATGAAAATGAACGAACAACAAGAGTGGTACTTCTACAATTAAGATCCGGATATTGTAGTCGACCTTACTCTTGTTGGTCAAGAATTAAGCCAACTATACCCAATATGTTTCCCACATGTGGAGGATCTCCACAAGACGTACTACACCTCTTCAACTGTGCTACAAAACCGACTCGTCTGAATCCGAAATCCTCATGGACCCAGCCCATTGAGATGGCATGATATTTTCAGCTTGATTCGGACGAGTAAACAACAACAAGTACATGTGCCCGTTCTCACGGCAAACGGACTATTTGCTGGAACGATTCGGATTTATCCAACTGATGATTGGCATTTTTCGGCTTTATCGAAAGTTTCCTAAAAGATGCCACAACAACAAGTACCTGTGTTATAAACACTGTCGTCTCTGTGTCATATTTTGGCGTTGATTGCTATCTCAACAGACATACGGACATCGGTAGTTCAACTTAAAATCGATTGAGGATCACGAATATATATTTTAGGGGGTTCCAAGCCAATATTTCGATAAGGTACAAAGTTATCGAACATTTTTTGAAAGTCATCACGGACTATGTGCCAGAAGGATTAAGATTTATCCAACCGAGGATTGCTAATTTCGGATTTGTCAAAAATTTCTGTGCTACAACAAGTCACTGTGTTATAGACACTGTCTTCTGGGTGTCATATTTTGGCGTAGATTGCTATTTTAACAGACAGACGTCATCGGTAGTTCAACTTCAAATCGATTTAGGATCACGAATATACACTTTATGGGGATCCAAACCAATATTTCGATAAGTAACAAATGGAAAGACCTTTGTCTTTTTTTTCGTGAAAACTCTTTCCAGATTCGCTTCTAGTCCTATCGGATCTTAAATGGTATCATTCTTGTGGTTCATTGGTTTCTATTTTAAATACGGCCGTTAAAAGATCTGTAGTTTTCATATATGTAGCAAAATCTTTTATACAAGGACAACATTTTCTTTGTGCAAATCTGAATTTCCTTGTGTGTGGCACCCCCAATGCTATTGCATTATATATTTGTGTTGTTTTATTGTTATTATAGAGATCGATTGTTTTTTTTTTAATTGTTGCTCTTAAGTGGACTGACTTGACTGTCTATTCTTTTGTTTATATTCTCTATTTACTACGACCTACACTTTACACTTGATGGTAAACCTGCAACACAAAGACAACAACAACGCAACAATGCCAAATAAGAAGTGAATGAACGAACGACAGACCGCATGTAAAAGACTATAAAGATACTAATTGATCATTCCTAACACGGTGCAGAATAGATGAATATTAAACAGTTTAAGCAAGGAATACATACAGTGACTCACACATTTTTTCGTGTGGTAGATAGTAAATATCAGTTCGTTCAAGACAAAGTTGACAATGCTAAACTTTATTATTATCAAACGAGTATTATTTAAAAAAATGCTGTGAAGATAATTTAGAATGCCTTTATTTAAGCTTGATGGCGTCCAGATTGAGTAAATAAAAAACGAGGGTAATTCTAATTCGTTTTTTTTTCTATAAAAAAAAACTGGAATGATGGAAAAATTTGGAAAACAGATTTGGAATCACCATCAAAAGGTTATTTGAAAACGAGTTAACAAATCCCATACGCATCCAAAAAACTTAAGACTTAATTTCTTTAAAAACCATATTCGGAATTAGAATTTAAAGGTTAATCGATCAGATTTATTTAATCGATTATTCGATAAAAACTCTTAACCGAAAAATTGAATACCCTAAACTATGTACAAATGGAATCATATATAATACAACAAAAGTCTCAGCTATTGTATACAAACAGTGACAACAACAGTCCCTAACTAAAACTTTAGTAAAATATCCAGACAACTATATGCAATTCACTTTCTTCGGTTGATCGTTGCTCACTGTCAACATCATCAGCAAAAAGATCCAAGAAGAAAAACACAATATACAATAAAATTTCAGCCTGTTTATGAAACTACATTCAGATTTTCTTTTTTAAAATCAAATTTTTAAGTTTGATTTGACAGACGTTTCCTTACCTTAGATCGAAGCCTCGAAGAATGTAATCCTTTCGTATGATTTATTTTTTTATTCGACGTTGAAAAATCGAATGCAATCCATTAGATTTTTATAAGCCGAATGAAAAAGAAACCAAATGCAAATTGATTGGGTAATAAAATCATTAAATTTTCATTCGGAACGACAAATCGAAGTAAGGAATAAAATTCATCGAAGCTCTGCCTAAAATGTTTAAGTTTTAAATTCTATACTATTCTTCTTCCAAAGTATCGCAAAACGGATCAAAATTTTGGATCAAAATCTATGCCGACCATTTAGTTTTCTAGATACAGAAATCTAGGGGCCTAATAGGGTCTTGAGAATTTTAAAAACTGCGTAACTAAAAAACTGTAACTCGGGGAACTTTCGAGTATTTGGCGGTCGTATTATACGATGCTTTAGTATTTTTTGTCTTGTCGGCAGAATTCAGCGGGATATGCGCATTTAAAAATTTGAGGAAATGCCAATTTCTTAGATTCAAAATTAGGGCCCAAAAAATTTTTTATGCAATGAATGAAAAAGCCGAATGAAAAAATCGAATGCATTTGATTTTAAAAGCCGAACGATAAATAAATCGAATGCATTCAATATTTTTAAATCGAATGAGTCCAAAGTGAATTCAATCAATTCACTTAAATGTGATTTGGGAATGCAATCACTAAATTTTAATTTGGAATGCCAAATGGAATTAAGGAATGAAATCCTTCGAAGCTCTGCTCTTTAATGAATCAATTTTAATCCGTTTTCAATTTAAATTGTTGAAATTTCCAATTCCGTGGGGGATTTCGTAAGCAGGCTATTTACTACAAACAAAGAAACTTGCAATTGCAGATTGTTGTATTTCAAAAACAAAGAGATGATGCTGTAAATCTTATAATGGTGGGAAATTAATGGATTTGTTTGTTTTTGGATACAAAAAATCAAGAGGAAACGCAAAAAAAGTACAAAAAATTAAAAATGATTGCTTGGAAAAAGAAACTTTTATTATTAAAGTGTTACAGAAATAAAAAAGATTTCTCAAAAAGAGAAAAATTGTAGAATCATTTGGGACATGTTATTTGATTTTATTTTAAAACTATCTTTAATAATTTTTTTGTCTTATGAGACTTGAGACAAAGTGTTTATCGTTCTTCCAATTGGAAGACGATTAACATAGAACTTATGATGCCCTATAGAAGAAGAACATGAAAATGTGGGGGCATTAATTGTAAGAGATTATTGCAACAAACTTAACGTATTTCTTACCGGAAATTTAAACGGTGGAATTTTTCAATGAATTTTTCAGGAACGACTTCTAAAAAACCCCTTGTGAATAATTACCAGCAAATTAAATGTTTAAAATTTCTGACGATATTTTAGGAACGTCTCCTTCTGATAAGCGGGCTTGTGAAAATTGTGCAAAAAGGTTTTCTCTCTTGTTTTCAGAATAGGTTTTAGAGCTTTGATATAATTTTTTAGGGATAAATCAAAGAGTATAAGAAAGAGATGCAGTCAAAAAGATTTATAAATTTACAGCGAATCGAAAATCTTTTGAGCAGCACACTTCGCCCTTGCTTTGTTCATTTTCGTAAATTTCACTAATACATTCTTATATTTAAAGAAGAATCGCAGAAAAAACACTAACACTGTCGCAGTTTTTATTGTGTAAATGAAAATAACAAAACAGAATAGGAAGTGTGCTGCTGAAATTATTTTCACTTGTTAAAAGTCGGAGGGCTTGTTGTTGTTAAAATTGAGCGACTGATACCCTTTGGGATAAATAATGAACTTGTTTTAAATAAACTTGCTTTAAATAAAAATTATGTTTATGACTTTAATCTTTGAACTGTTAAGCTGCCCATTCACTTGCAATAAAATTGCTCAACTTAAAAAAAAATATTTTACAATATTATTGTCGTTTTACCCTACACAGCAAATAAAATTGCTCAATACTTAAACCCAATATATTGTACAAGATATAAACATAAACATAACATAATAAAAGTTTTACAATATAGACAACACACTGATAAAATATATTGCAGTATTCTTGTTTGTACAATAAATATCAAAAGTGTTTTGATATTCTCCAATATATTGCACAACCGTAAATATTACATACACACAAGCGATATTATTGTACAATTTGAAAAGTTGAACAATAATATTGCAAGTGAATGGGCAGCTTTAGATGTCGACACCTGTGGGGACACGCCCCCTTTAGAAGGGCGGGGCTTAAAGTTGAAGTGGTATTAAATATCTCAAAAACTACTAAAAAGGTTGTGTATCATTTTTAGAGGTCAAAGGTCAAGATTTTCATTTTTTTTTTTTTTTTAAATTTTGGTATCTATTCCATTTTGGTCCTATGTTGCAGATTTTTTAAAACTGCGCATAGGACCCGGGTTTGAAAACCTATCTTGTGTGCAAAGAACGTGTCCAAACTAGGGCTGTCAAACGGGATCGTTTTTTTTTAAATCCCGGGATTCGGGATTTGAAAATCGAAATCCCGGGATCCCAAGATTTTTCGGGATCACAGGATTTTTTGGGATTCCGGGATTTTTCGGGATTAAATTTCTTTGATTATAAAAGTAAAAAAATAGTAGACTCTTTATGTTTCAATTTTATTGTGCATATTAAGGGGGCTACTGTGAGTTAGTTTGTAGCGTGCTAGCCTATTAGGTAGGGAGTCGGTTTGATTCCCACGAAAACCCTTGGGTCGATTTCGCTACAACGAAATTATTAAAAAAAAAAATATTTCTAATTATTCTGATTGTTATTTAAAGGCAATTAACAAATTAAGTATACGCCACTTATGCAGCTTTCAAGTAATTATTATTATTATTAAATATTTAGCAATGAACTAAAAAAGCTTTGAGGGGTTTGTTATGGAAAATGACAACTTCTATTTGCTTTCGGTTTCATCCCATTCAGATTTTGGTTGTTGCAGTGTATAATTTTAAAACTAATTATACACTGCAACAACCAAAACATTAGACTTGCATTTTTTTGTACAAAAAAAGTTTTTCTTCCAATTTTGAACGTCCGGGAAAATTTTTATTCTCCTAGGCCTAAAAATTATATGGTACAAATTAACGGACAATCGGATTTAATTTACTCTTGTCGCCCTTCGATCAAAGTTTCGATTTTTTAGAAAATGTTCGCCAAAACCTGCAAATTTTGGTCAAAGGGCTCCGTGACTGTGGCTTAATGGTTAGTTCGTTGGACTATTATTCAGCAAGCCTGTGTAGAATTCTAAGCTCAGCCAAATTCGTGGCTAGCTACGTTGAAAATTAAAAAAAAAAATAATTTTAATTTGTTGATGTAAATGTAACAATAACACAATGATACAAAATCGAACTTTCGGAATCGGAATGGGATGAAACCAAAAGCAAATGAAAGCTGACGTTTTCCATAACAAAACCCTCAAGGCCTTTTTTTTAGGTCAGAGCTAGATTTTATTTTACACGCATTTAAAGTTGGTGATTTTAAAGCATTTAAAGTTTTTGTGTACTAAACGTGTCCAACTTTGAAGACCCCTGGTGGTGCCCTTATTGGACATGTAAGGACCAGTTTCCAAACTTAAGCTCAAAATTACTTCAGCTATGACTGGTATGAATTTTGCTGCAATCGGTCCAGTACCAATTTACTGAATAGCCAAATTATTAAAATAAACCATGTACACCGTTGCGTATGATTGTTATTTAAAGGCAATTACACTGTAAGTAAAATTTAAACTTTTGAAATGACACACAAAAACGCGGAGACACCCCAACTTATTTTTGGGTTATAGAATCTAGTGGTATACTCCGTTTTAAAAAGTTAGCTCAAAATAACGAGATATTTTGAGATTTCGTTCAACTGTTGACGAGTGTGGACGTGTTTTATTTTAACTCCGTGCTATAAATTGAATTACTAAAATTGTTCGTAATAGGTTTTGTTCGTAATAGGTATTTTTGTGATATTTTCATTACCACATCAAGGAAAATGAAAATATGGACACAAATGATACCGATTTAATTCGAGGCTCTGCCTCACCGACTGGTGCTGGTCCTAGCACTGGTCTTAGGGTTGCGACCTTGAAGTCCGGCCTTGATTCTGGTAGGGGTGCTCAGCCTAATATTGGTGGTAAAAAGAAAAAGAAACTTAAGCCATCAAAGGTCAGGCACAACCAGAGAAGGCTTTGTTTGAAAATAATTAACAGACTAAGCCAACTCGATGGAACGAAGCTCTCCGAACGTGAGAGGGCGTCGCTATCATGGGCGAAAGGAGTCATTGAAGAACAGGACAAACTTTCGGCAATACGCGCATCTGACAAACAGAGCGCTGTTTCGGCCTCGTCATCGAAGTCTGGTAAAAGGTTGCGCTCGCCCGACGAGAAACCTTTACCTAAGAGATCTAAGGTGACCGGCAACGTCTGGACTCAGTCTTTTAGTGAAGTGGTTAAAGGTAACTTCGTTAGGGCTGTGATAAACAGGCAAAATGGGGATTGTAGTATTCCAAGGGACAAGTGGAGTTTAGTTGAAACTAAACTAAATGAAATCTACTATAGGCTCCTTGAGAGTATGCCTGATTTTCTCCCTACTACTGTCAACGCAGGTTGGTATCAGGGGCGAGTAAAACTCGTTGCTTTTGGGAACGAAAGATCCGCAGCCGTGTTTAAGGTTGCCATTAGCCAAGTGGGAGAGTTATGGCCTGGAGCCAGACTGGACGTTGTGGAAAAACATGATATCCCCTCGCAACCCAGAGCTCATGCATGGATCCCAATGGCTACAAGTGACACTGCGGTGATTCTAAAGATGATAAAAGTCTGCAATCCTGACCTTCCAACTCAGAATTGGCAAATTGCCAGATTGGGTGAGATGGAGGGCGCTCGTCGTCAAGCAGTGGTCTTGGTTAATGAGGAATCGCTTCCGCTTTTAGCCGGGACTGATGGCATTATTAGATTTGGCTTTTTTCATATAAGAGTCAATGTCTACAAGGGCGACCAGAAGCCTATTTTGGACGCAGACAAGCCAGTGGCAGAGTCGGCTGGGGAGGAGAATCTGGAAAAGGTTGATATTCAGCTGACCGATTCTAGGCTGATGGGAGATGCATCTGGCATTTTCGAAACCGAATCTGGTAACGAATGCGACCTCTGTGATGGCACGGAGGATAAAGCTGATGCCATGATGGGTGACATTCAGGACGAGGCCCATGCAGTGAGGAATTCGGAGAGTTCTGTTGCCTCCGATTCAGAACAGATGGGACACATATCTGGCTTATTCGAAACCGAATCTGGGGACGAATGCGACCTCTATGATAACACGGAGGATGAAGCCAATAACACGGTGGTGGAAAGGATGGTGGAAAAAAAGCAAGATGTTGCGGTTCCTACAAATAAACCTCCATCACTGTAAGGCAGCCTCAGCTGCACTATTGCTGCGCCTGACGAAAGGAGCAGTTGACTTGGTTTTTATCCAAGAGCCCTGGGTGCGGGGTGGCAGGGTTTGCGGATTGAAGACCCCAGGATTTAAGTTGATGGTTGCCAAAGGTGAGGGTTCACCAAGAGCCTGCATCTTGGCGAAAAATGGCTTAAATATATTCTTTTTATCAACTTTTAGTGATATGGATGTTACAGCGGCTAGCTTAGAGCTTCATGGGAAATCTATTTGGCTCGCCTCTGCGTATTTTCCTAATCCGGGGCCAATACCCCCGGAGAAGGTTGGCGGTCTGATTCGGGAGTCTGAATCTAGGGGACACCAGTTACTTGTGTGCTGTGATGCTAATGCACATCATTCGATATGGGGAAGTACAGACACAAATGATAGAGGCGAATCACTTTTGGAGTTTTTGTTAAGCACTAACCTGTTTATTTGTAACAAGGGTAGTGAACCAACTTTCGTTACAAGTACGCGGCAAGAGGTTCTTGACGTAACACTTGTATCAGATACATTGTCTGATAGAATTGATGACTGGAGAGTTTTGGAAGAGCATTCTTTCTCAGATCATCGCTACATTGAGTTTTTACTCAGGGAGCGTGCCCCGGTTGAGACAGTCTCTAGAAATCTGAGAAGAACAAACTGGGTGAAATATAGGGAGACTTTTTCTTTGCTTTTGGATGAAGTACCCCTATCTGAACCGCATAGTTTAGCGGAAATTGACTGTCTGGTTGACCATATAACAAATGTTTGTAATAGGTGCCTGGATGCGTCTTGCCCTTCTGCAAAGCCCAGAGGGAAAAAAAAGCCACCTTGGTGGTCAAATGAGTTGCAGACGAGCAGAGATTCCTGCAGAAAGCTCTTTAATAAGGCTAAATTTTCAAGAGCTGACGAGGACTGGTCTGCATACAGGCTGCAACTTAAGAGTTATAAGAAGATGATCAGAAATGCAAAATGTGATTCTTGGAAAAACTTCTGTGGAAACATAGAAGACGTCTCTGAGGCATCCAGGCTGCGCAAGGTTCTGGCTTCTTCTCCTTGCACCCTAGGATACCTGAAAGATCCTAATGGGGTGTGGTCTTCCTCCAGTGGAGAGTCGCTGGATCTCCTTTTAAACATGCATTTTCCGGGCAATTCCATGACGCCGTTTCAAGCTTTGGAACGTTCTGACGCCCAAGCATCTGAAATTGCTTCGGAAATAATAAATATGCCAACATTAATTTGGGCGATAAAAAGCTTCAGGCCCTATAAATCCCCGGGACCTGATGGTATAATCCCGGCTGAGTTGCAGCAAGTGTTGGACTATATAGCCCCGTTGCTGTATAATCTATACACAGCATGCATCAACTGGTCTTATATTCCTTTAAAATGGAGGGATACCAGAGTCGTATTTATCCCGAAGGCTGGGAAAAGTTCCCACACAGCTCCGAAGGATTTCAGACCAATTAGTCTGTCTTCTTTTTTGTTAAAGACAATGGAACGAATGATAGACTCATATTTGCGTAGAGTGATTGACCCGAGGTTGCTTTCGACAAAGCAACATGCATACAGCAAGGGACGATCAACGGAAACAGCTCTTCATGAGCTCGTTGGTACCATCGAGAGATCGCTTTCGGTAAAGGAGTACACTATGGTGGCCTTTCTTGATATTGAGGGGGCTTTTAATAATGTCATCCCAGAATCGATAATATTGGCATTGTCTGGTCTGGGAGTAAAGCGTGAAATCGTTTTAATGGTGGAAAACCTACTTGCCAATAGACGTATAACGTCTGAATTGGGAGCGTCCGTCATATCTCGATTTGTCAATAGGGGCACACCACAAGGAGGTGTTCTTTCGCCGCTTCTTTGGAACCTGGCACTGAATTCAATGCTACTATCTCTAGAAGCACGTGGTTGTCATGTTGTCGCATATGCTGACGATGTCGCGATAGCGGTAAAGGGGAAGCATCTGCCAACATTGCGGGATATTCTTCAGGGTTCTCTGAAAGATCTGTCTAAATGGGCAAGAGACTGTGGTCTAGGAGTTAATCCTAGTAAAACAGAGCTTGTTTTGTTTACAAGGAAAAATAAGATTCCTGCTTTTGATCCTATTTCTCTGGACGGTACTGAAATCACCTTCTCAGATGGAGCCAAGTATCTTGGAGTATTTCTAGATAGGAAGCTGAATTTCAGGCGTAATATTGAGGAACGGGTGAGAAAAGCAACGATTGCTTTGTATTCCTGTAAAAGGGCCATTGGAAAACGATGGGGTTTTAGCCCTCAAGTCGTTCATTGGATCTATACAGCAGTGGTGCGTCCAATTTTGCTGTATGGAATCATTGTCTGGTGGCCTGCTTTAGAAACAAAAGCAAACTTTGTCTTTATCACGAAGGTACAGAGAATGGCGTCAATGTGCATCACTGGTGCTCTTCGTACTACACCTACGGCTGCATTAGAAATCCTCCTTCACCTGATACCCTTGGACATATTGGGTAGGCAGTATGCGGCTGCGTCGGCAATTCGACTTAATAGCACGCTGCAATGGAGGAGCAGTGATTGTGGCCATAGCGCGATCTTGAAAAAGATAACAATACCACAAAATGTGGACTGTGCTCCCTCTTTGAGCCTCTTTGAGCGCCACTTTACCACTATGATACCATCCAGGGAGTCTTGGATGGGGGATACTCCGGGTAGTGGAGCTACCATAAATTTTTACACAGATGGATCGAGGCTGCACGAACAAGTGGGCTTTGGAGTCTATTCGGAAGAGCTTGGGTTGAGCCTGGCTCGTAGATTGCCAGATCATTGCAGTGTTTACCAGGCAGAGATGCTGGCAATAAAAGAAGTGGCTGACTGGTTGAGCTGCAATGCCTTGTCTACAACCGCAGTCAACATCTATACTGACAGTCAAGCCGCGGTCAAGTCCCTGGATTCAATGTTTCTGAAAACAAGATCTGCCCTTAACTGCCGCACGTCTTTAAATGAGATGGCCAAGCAGTTTAACATACGACTCATATGGGTCCCAGGGCACAGAGACATTCCAGGGAATTGCAAAGCCGATGAGCTTGCAAGACTAGGAACTACCTTACAGGTTCCAACAGAATTGGAATGTGTTGGTATGCCTCTAGAAACTTGCAAGCAAAACCTACGGCTTTGTTCTGCGACGGAGACTAATCAAAGATGGGCAAATGGATGGACGTGTGAGACAACACGACTGATTTGGCCTTCTCTTAATCAGGGGCGCACAAGTGAGCTGATATCGCTTCCAAGAGGAGAGATTTCGACGGTGGTTTCTATAATTACCGGACACTGTCTTATAGGGAAGCACGCAGAGCGGTTAAATGTGCCGTCGAATGACTTTTGCCGAAGTTGCATGGATGAAGAGGAGTTGGAAACTATCGAACACTTTATTTGCCATTGCCCGGCACTTTCTGGTCAGAGACTTGCTTCACTGGGATCTAGGGAGCTGTACGATCTTTCTGATTTGTCGGATGTCAAAATTCAACATCTAAGGAGTTTTATAAGAAGCTCAAAATGGTTTAACGACAGGGACTAATAGGGAAACCTATTACGGTCCCGTGGTATCACAATGGACCTCAGAGTCTACGTGTGTTGACGTAAAAACGTCAGCAGCCACTTACAACCTAACCTACCTAACCTAACGAGATATTTCGATTTTAAATTTGCAAATGTAGAGTAAAAATTGAATAAATCAAACAAAAAATTATAAAATTTATCAAAATAACAGCAAGTATTGTTCCATGCCCGCTTGAAAATGAACGTCCATTATTTCTAGATATTAATTTTCGACAAATAACAAGTTTTTAACAAGTTTTTTAAGTTTTTTCATTCAAATAAAATGAAAAATCGCCTTAAATCTACTACAAATTTAAAATCGAAATATCTCGGGATTTTGAGCTAACTTTTCAAAACGGGGTACACCACTGGATTCTACGACCCAAAATTAGGTTGACGTGTCTCGGCGTTTTGGTGTGTCATTTTCACCTACTTACAGTGTTATTAATATAAATCACTGGACACCGTTGCGTATGATTGTTATTTAAAGGCAATTACAATATTAATCATTCGCCACTAATACAGTTTTCAAGCATTTATTATTGTAACTATAATAAAAGTGCACTAACTTCAAATGCGTGTAAAACAAAATCTAGCTCTGAACTAGAAAAAAGCCTTGAGGGGTTTGTTATGGAATATGTCAACTTTCATTTGCTTTTGGTTTCATCCCATTCCGATTTTGGGTGTTGCACTGTGTAATTGAACAAAGTTGTATTTTTAAAAATAAATTCTCATACATTTTTAATATTTTAAAAATCCCGGGATTTGAGCTTAAAAATCCCGGGATTCAGGATTCATTTTATGACAAAAATACCGGGATTTCGGGATTGACAGCCCTAGTCCAAACATGCACAACTTTTCGTAATATTGAGTAAAATACCAAAATTTTAGGACATTTTGTTAATAAGACGAAAAATACTACACCATTTACAGATGTAATTCGAAAAAGATCAATTGTAATTCGAAGATTCTATTTGTAATTCGAAGATTCTATTTGTAATTCGAAGATTCCATTTGTAATTCGAAGATTCCATTTGTAATTTGAATACTCCAATTGTAATTCGAAGATTCCATTTGTAATTCAAGGATTGCAATTGTAATTCGAAAAAGATCAATTGTAATTCGAAAAAGATCAATTGTAATTCGAAAAAGATCAATTGTAATTCGAAAAAGATCAATTGTAATTCGTAAAAGATCAATTGTAATTCGTAAAAGATCAATTGTAATTCGTAAAAGATCAATTGAAAATCGATGATTCCAATTGTAATACGAAAAATATAAACTATATTTCCATTGATATTTTTCGAATTACAATTGGAATCTTCGAATTACAATTGATCTTTTACGAATTACAATTGATCTTTTACGAATTACAATTGATCTTTTTCAAATTACAATTAATCTTTTTCGAATTACAATTGATCTTTTTCGAATTACAATTGATCTTTTTCGAATTACAAATGGAATCTTCGAATTACAAGTGGAGTATTCGAATTACAAATGGAATCTTCGAATTACAAATGGAATCTTTGAATTACAAATAGAATCTTCGAATTACAAATAGAATCTTCGAATTACAATTGATCTTTTTCTAATTACATCTATAAATGGTGTAGTTTTTTTGACGAGATAGGTAGTTTAAATACCTTTAATCTGATACCAAATATGCCTTAAATTTTGAGTAAAGGGGCGTAAATCGTAAAAAACTGAAAAAGGTCAACAACATATCCAAATTTAATGAAGATCGGAGGTTGGCACCAGGGAGACTTTCTTTGTTAGTCGACACGTGTTTTGGAATTTGTCAGATTCCATTGTCAAGAATATTTAGCAAATATAAAAACCCTATACTACAAGTAGCAAAGGAAATTTAAATGACAAATCGCTAATGTTCAAACAAAAATATTAATAAACTTTCAACTCTACATTCATTAAGAATTAGAAGAAGAAAATTGTACAATCTCTTAGTAAGATCACGATCGTTATTTGCTAAATGTCAAAATGTTAAAAATTGAGTGATAGTTAATTAGAAACTTTTTTTCATATATTTTTCTAAAACTACATTCCAAAGAACCATAAATGTCCTCCATTTTGCTCTATCTGGCTTACCCCCAGTCTCTGCACCACGAACGTAATTCGTCTACGACGAATTTGAATGTATGCAAATGAACGTAAACAAAATACATGCAAATTCGTCTCAGACGAATAACGTACGTGTTACAGAAACTGGGGGTTAGTTATCGATATATCGCCATTTGAAGTTTTAAAAAAAAATATATTTTTTGTAAAAAAAATTCTTTTTTTATCAATTGTAAATAGTTTTTTAAGCATTTGTGCGGTTTTATTGGCATTAGTAAAAATGAAGACAATGCCAAAATTTTTTATTGGCAATAAATGCTAAGGTTTTTTTTGCATTGGCATTAGTTTCAACTAATGCCAATGAAAATTCAATGCCAATTAAAAATTCCCATGAATAGTCCCCAGACCTTGGTACGAATAAGAATTAATTTTCGTAAAACACAATTCTCATAAAAAAATTGTTTTTTACGAAAGATTTTTGTAAAACACCAAAATTTATTTCGTTTATTCTACTAAAATTTTTTGTAAAATACAAAAAATCGTTTATTTTACTAAAGATTTCTATGCATTTCGTTCATTGTACACAAGAATTTTGTGCGAAATTGTTCGTACATTGAACGAACGTTTTCGTACATGTAAGTCACGATTTTTTTAAATAAAATATTCTTAACCTATAAAAGGCAAAAAAATTTTTTTTTTGTTTTTTTTAGAGTTTTCGTTAAAAAAGTTTTTTGTGTTGCGGCCTTCAGCAGGGCTTTGGGATTATAAATTCTATAAATTAATTAAGCGGCTTCGCTAAATAAAGTTTGTTTAAAGTGAGAAAGGTATCATTCACCTTTCTAACGATACATATTTTGTTCAAATCCGACAAAAATGAATGTGATGCGATTGATTTAATATTTGAATTTTAAGTCGACATAACTCGCGAATTAGATCTCGTCGAAAAAATATCACCCAAATATTTTCGATTTGTAATCAAAAGATCTAGTAAAAATTTTGGAGCAATGCAGTAAACTCAACTTAAGCCCTATATGTCATTAAATGAAATTATACTAAACATTTATACTAACTAACCTCATATACTTAATAAAATTATGTAGGGTATACAATAAAATAGTTCTTTGTTTTAAAGTAATTTCCGTTAAACAATAGAAAAATAGATGTCTACATGTAATCGTGCGCTAAAACTCTTTAAAAGTATCAAAGACTGTGCTTACTACTTACCTACGACCATCAATGCCTGCTATTAATACAACATCACATAACTGTTGATTTTCCAAATATAATTGCATACGTTTGAGGACACTTTCAGCATGGTCGCGACAACGAAAGAATTCATCTTGGCTAACAGCTGAATTTAAACTTCCCAAACTGTAGTCACGGGTTAAAGATTCTGCATCGGTGAGTAGGGAAATTCGGGCCGATGAAGAATTTGTTGATTCACGACTGGGACTCTCTTTGTTTGTAGTGTTGGCCATGATGTCAATCAAGCGCAAAACAATAAAACATTAGTTTTTATATTTTATTGTGCAGTAGGAAAATGGAAAATTTCTAAATCGAACAATAATTTCCGGTTTCCTTATGATGATGTTGATAAATGTGATAGATTATGTTTTAATTTTCACTTGTATAACTATTGCAAATAATTAAATTTTCTATTTTATTTTTTTTTTACTATTTTATCAATTGTCGCTAATTTAAAAAATCTCACTGCTGGAATACACAGTGCAATTTTGTTGTAGTTGTATTAAATATTTAATTAAGACCGTCGCTGTGAACGCACGTTAAAGAACTGAACCAGTACAACCAGCATTCTTTATGTGGTAAGCTTTGCAACTACTGCTGCACCTGGCTTCTTCCATTCGTCGTTTGCTCTTGTTACATCGATGCACTCTGCTCAACAAAACACATTCACGATATATAAAACCAAAAACATGTATAATCTGACAATGGAATACAGCAGCCAGCCAAGCAGCGAGTAACGACGTCGTCAACGATATAGTTTGCAATTTTTCTTAATATATATCTACTTGTGAATATCTTCAGCGGGTGTGACGACGTCCAAGGGGGGATCACACCACAATAGTTGTTTATGTATTTTATATCATAAAAAAAGAGTCCGCACTCGCACTCACTTGCACTTGATTATTAAAATGAGCTGAACATTATTGCGACGAAGAAGACGAAATGCATCGAGAAACGCTGATCATGTTTTCATATTTTTTGCACTATAATTTTATTCTGTATGTGTTTTTTCTTCTTTTTTATATTTTCTTTTGCGTTTTTTGTAATAATTTTATTTAAATTTCATTGTTTACTGCTGGTGCTGCTGGTTTTCTTAATTTTTATTCTATATTTGTTTATTTTTTTGCTATTGTACTTTGTTATTTATTTTATCTATTTTTTTTAAATGCAATCAATTTCATTTTCTTCTTTAAAAATTCTTTGTTTTGAACATCATTTTGCATTTTGCTTTGCACTTAATTTCTTTAACTTTTGTTGTTTAGTTGCAGTGATGCCAGACGATAAAAAATAAGAAAAAAGTCTATTTTTCAGGGGTCGAGTTTATTATATACATATATTTTTATACCCTCCACTCTAGTGATAGAGGGTACACGCAAAAAAAAAATCTGTGTAAGATTGAGCAATCCTACTTGGTAAAACTTTTTTCATACCAAAAAAAAATTTTTACCAAATTTTTGCTAATATTATGCTTGTCGATGTTAAAGTAACATAATTAATTTTTTATGTAAAATAACCAAGTAGCTTGCACAATAACGCAAATTACCTGCACAAAAATTTATCGAAAGAAAACAACAAAAAAACAAATACAGACCGCCATTTTCATTTTTTTTTTGTGTGCGTTGTTTGTTTATTTTTTGTGTTATAAAAACGTAAAAAGGAAATTGATAAATAAAATAAAAAAAAATAAATAATTAGTTTTCTAAAAGATAAATAAATGTAAGATAAAAGAATGTTAAAGTTAATTTTGCTTTCATCACTTAAAACACCATTCATTAAGAAAAACCAATGGAGTCCCAGACGTATGTTTCGATGAATAACAAATGGAATGATAAAGTGAGTATACCCGCATTCCGAAGACACCAATAAGGTTTAATAGATTTTTAGTTAAAAATTAGTGTTTGGTAATAATTTTCTATTTTTACAGGGTACTGCTAAATAAATTTTTGAAGCTATGGCGAATCATTCACTACAATAAAGAGCGTGGACCCCAATCCTGCCTTTAGGTATAAAATTAAAACCTAAAAACCCAAAGCCAAGGGAGTCCATACCTGTTTTGAGTTACAAATGGAATGACAAAGTAAGTGTTCCTCCTTACCAAGAGACCAATGGGGTTTACCAATTTTTTAAATTAAAAATTTATGTTTTGTAATAATTTTCTATTTTTACAGGATGCTTTTAAATAAATTCGTGAAGCTATAGCGGATCATTTACTTCAAGAAGAAGCGTATGCAGCAGTCACTCGAGAAAATTGTACAAAAAGGGTCAGTTGGTCGGTGGTAAATTAAATCCTACACAACATTTATTACATTAATATGGATTTATTCTGTGAAAATTTTAAATTCAACAAATATACAAATTTTTACAAAAATTTATTGAAAATTTATTTTAGCATAAATGTGGTAATTTTTAGCATTATTTTTAGTCACCTTTTCTAATAATTTTGGAATATTTCACCATATCTCTTTTGGTATATTTTACCAAGTTTTTACTTAAATAGCATTAGCATTTTCTTCAAAATTTTTTACATAAGTGTTTTGGCTAAATTACGAAAACTACTTCGTCGGTTGTAGTTTTAGCATATTTTTGGTAAAATTATGCCAGATTTTTGCTCACTCCGACACAAGTTTTTTTTTGCGTGTATATATAAGTTTGTCATTCCGTTTGTAACACTTCGAAATATTGGTCTAGGACCCCATAAAGTATATATATTCATGATCCTCGATCGATTTTAAGACGATCTAGCGATGTCCGTCCGTCCGTCTGTCTGTCTGTTGAAAACACGCTAACTTTTGAAAGACTTTACGGAGACTCCTGAAGTTTGGCATATATTTTGGGCATTTACCTGGTCAGGTTGGTATTGCAATCCAGCGAAATCGGTCCAGTGGTTCAAAAGTTATAAGCAAATGAGTGAATTTCGGCAAGGGTTTTACTGGAATTTACGAGATAAAACACACAGTAACTTTCGAACGGCAATTCTGAGAGTGCTGAAGTGTGGCATATATATTTGCCGTTCCTCTGGTCCGGTTCGTTTTAAATTTCAGCCAAATCGGTCCAGTGGTTCAAAAGTTATTAGCAAAACTGTAAATTTCAGATTCACCTCACCTTAAATTCACCTGTTGAAACCCCGTTAAACAGGTTTTAAAAACATTGGTAAGTCACAAAAATATTTTACAACGCATTTTTGTCACTCAAAAATATTTTTACACTAAAAGAAAAAAAAATACACTTGAAAAAAATTTTACACTCAAAAAAAAATTTAGTAAATTAACAGTAACTTTCGAACGGCAATTCTGAGGGTGCTGAAGTGTGGCATATATATTTGCCGTTCCTCTGGTCCGGTTCGTTTTAAATTTCAGCCAAATCGGTACAGTGGTTCAAAAGTTATTAGCAAAACTGTAAATTTCAGATTCACCTCACCTTAAATTCACCTGTTGAAACCCCGTTAAACAGGTTTTAAAAACATTGGTAAGTCACAAAAATATTTTACAACGCATTTTTGTCACTCAAAAATATTTTTACACTAAAAGAAAAAAAAAATACACTTGAAAAAAATTTTACACTCAAAAAAAAATTTAGTAAATTATTTTTTTTTTTCAAAAATTAGTTAAAAAAAAAAGTTTTTTTAAACAAAATAAAATATTTCTAATCAAAAATTTTATTTTTTCACTCTAGAAAATTTATTATAACTTAAAAAGGGCATTGTGGAGGGTATTCATAGATTCGGCCAAGTCAAATTTAACTTTTCTACTTGTTTTATTTTGTTTTTAAGAATTCGTTGTAATTTTTTTTACTATTTAATACCCTTGGGGTAATTATGTAATTTGTCAGTCGTCTAACCTTTTTGTTAGCGCATTATTCCATTACCATAAAATGACACTTTAAAGTAATGGAATAATGAGCTAACGATACGATTTGACGATTATCAAGTTACATAATTAGGCCTCTGTTCTCACGTAGGGCTCAAAACCGTGGCTTAAGTTGAGTTTACTGGCATTGTTCCCAAATTGTTACCAGAGATAGATATTTTGATTACAAATCGAAAATATTTGGCAGATTTTTTTCCAGCGAGATCTGTTTCTCGAGTTATGTCGACTTGAAATTCAAATATTAAATCCATTGTATCTCCTTCATTTTTTGTCGTATTTGAACAAAATATGTATCGTTAGAAAGGTGAATGAATTCTCTTTCACATAAATAATTCATTGATCTTGTAATCCCGGCCAAAGGCCGCTACGCAGATAAGGGCTTTTTTACGAAAATTCTCCAAAAAACACAAAACTTTTTTTCTCATAAAAAAAAACAAAAAAAAGTTTTCGTCCTTTTATTTTTTTTTACCAAAATGTAAGATATTTCAATTAGCTTTCGAATGACACCAATATGTTTGAATTCGAAGAATAAATAACGATGATATAAGCAAAAAACTTCAAGTCGAGATAACTCGCTTAATACGTGTCGCCGACAATTTTTTTCATAATCATCGCTTAAAGGGCTATTTTCATATTTTTTTTTTGTTTCAATGCCAGTAAAGTCCACTTGTTCCAAACGGTTTTTAGCTGTACGTGATAACAGTGTTTAAAATTGAAACACAAAAGTACACTTTTATATTAAAATACTTACTTTTTCCTGACCTCTTCTACCTTTCAGTGTAGAGATATGACATAGATTTCGCCAGTAGCGTCTGTAAAATAATAAAGTTTTTTGCAGACCGGATTAACTTTAGTTAAAAAGTGGGTCAAATCAAGTCCAGAATTTTTTTATATAATTTTTTTCTGAATCTACATACAAATTAGTAAATATAAACAGGGGAAAAAAATAAAACGTTGTCCAAAATTAAAGTGGTATAAATAAATATGAATTAATCCTGGGATTTAACTAAATTTAATTTTCATTCTTTACATTTTGGACAAAGCTTAATTTGTTTTTCTGTTTATATTTACTTATTGTATGTAATTTCAGAAAAAAATAAAATAAAAAATCTAGACTTGATTTGACCCATTTTTTAACTTAATAAAGTTAATCCTAATCTTAATCCGTTCTGCAAAAAACAAGCCTAATATATAAAATCCAGTCTATACCCAGCAAAAACTGACATTACTAGTAATGGGTTTTGTAATCCGAAACAAATGTTTATCACTACTTACTTATTGAATGAAACACTAATTATTTTAACAAGGGCGTGAGACAAAAATAACTAGTGAAGAGTATGGAGATAAATAAGTAGTTACTGCCTCGGATTACAAATAAGGAGTAAAAACCCATTACCAATAAGAAGTAAAATAATTAGTTAATTAAAACTTTTTAAATTTAACTTGTTTTTACTAACACTTAAAAATTCCGTAATTTTTATTAAGTTTTTAAGTACTTTTTAAGTTAATTGAATTTTAAAGGTTAAAAACTGCAAGTGCAAGAAGATATTATTACTTAGAGGTGCTTTTATAACATATTACTGAGAAGTAGTTACTTTTGGGCTTAAAATAATGTTAATGGAAATGGGTACTCATTATAAATAATGTACTTGGTAATGATTACATTTCACAACTCATTACCATGTTTTTGCTGGGTATAATCGAGGGAAATGAGCATCTCTGATATTGTTTTTATAACAAAAACTAATAAAAATTTTGCATTTGCTTAACAAAAACACAAAAAAAAAACATGTTAAAAATATTGTTTATCAGAGATTGGTTAAGTTCTTAAAGGAGGAACTTTTTTCCAACTTGTCCAATTTTGCTCATTTTACAAACTTAACCTGTCGTGGAACATAAGTCATATTCGTGCTAAATCTCGGGAGTCTAGCTCTTTTATTGTGGACTGTATCGTGTTAACTAAAATGTCTTAAAATCGACCACTGATCATAAATATGGGGTCCTAGACCGATATTTTGATGCGTTGCACAGGGAATGACAAAGTGAGTATACCCCATTAGACTGGAATTTTTCTGCATAGCAAAATTTTTTCTTCTCCGATTTTCAAAGTCCGGGCATTTTTTTATTCTACTAGGCCTAAACCTCATGTGGTATCAATTTGAGGCCAATCGGATTAAATTAACCCGTGGCCCCCGGCGGTCAAAGTTTTGGATTTTTGAAAAATTAAAAAAAAAAAAACAAATAAAAAATAAATATATCTTTCGAAACATCATATTTGTTAATTTTGATGTGCTGAGCACGAATATAAAAAAAAATTAAATCGGTCGAACAGTTTTCGAGATATCGCTATTTGAAATTTGCAAAAAATGGCGGTTTTTTCCTACGTTCAAGAAATTTTTTAAAAAAAGGCTCAAAATTTCATTCCGCCCACCCTTTTGTAGAGCTTTAGACAATATTTCATTTAAAAATAATTTGAGCCAAATTCGATCATTTTAACCCGTGGCGCCCTTCGATCAAAGTTTTGGACTTTTGGAAAATTTCCACCAAAATTTTGGATTTTTGAAAATGAAAAAATAAAATAAAAATATCTTGCGATACATTATTTTTATTAATTTTAGCATGCTGAATACGAATACCAAAAAAATTATAAAATCGGTTGAACGGTTTTCGAGATATCGCCATTTAAAATTTGTCAAAAAATTGCATAATGGGCGGTTTTTTCCTACGTTTAAGAATTTAAAAAAAAAAACTCGAAAAATTTCTTTATTTTAACCCTTTCATAGAGCTTGATAAAATATTTCATTTAAGCTTAATTTGAGCCAAATCCGATCATTTTAACACGTGGCACCCTTCGATCAAAGTTAAGGGTATTTGGTAAAAAGTTTCTAAAAAGCCAAATCTTTGATCGATGGGCGCCACGGCTTAAAATGATCGGATTTGCCTCAAATTAGTATTAAATGAAAGATTGTCTCAAGCTCTACAAAAGGGTCGGCGGAATGAAATTTTGAGACTTTTTTTTAAATTTCTTGAACGTAGGAAAAAAACGCCATTTTTTACAAATTTGAAATGGCGATATCTCGAAAACCGATCGAGCGATTTTTAATTTTTTTGATATTCGTGGTTATCGCACCGAAATTAACAAATATGATGTGTCGAAAGATAAATATTTTTTTAATTTTATTTTTAAAATTTTTTCAAAAATCCAAAACTTTGACCGCAGGGCGCCACGGGTTAATTTAATCAGGTTGAATTCAAATTTGTATCACATAGGTTTTAGACCTAAGATAATAAAAATTTGCCCGGACACTTGGTAAAATCGAAAGTTGACAAAAAAAAATGACAGTCTAATACCCCATACTGTGGTTGGAAGGTATAAAAATGAGGACGTATAAGCGATAGTGTTCTTTGTATGAATTAAGCATTGATTATACGCATACATATATTTATGATGCAAATGTAAATATCGGAATTTATTGTTTTATACAAACTGGGTAATTCTAGTATTTTTGTATTTTATAATCTTTGCAAAAAGAAAAGTTTAACGTTAATCCTTAATATACGTTGAATGACCGCTAAAAGTTTTTGATAAATGATTTGTTTATAAAAAAAATCTTTGTCTTTAGTTTGACTCATTATTGATTCATATTTTTTTTATTGTTATCTTATCGTGTATCGCTTAATTGAGATATTTTATTTAAAGAAATTAGTGTTTACTTTTTTTTCATTTTGAATAAACATTATTTTGTGTGTAGACATTTATTAAAGACAATATTTTATTTTTATTTATTAAAAACCTTATTGGTTAGGTGAAGTATTACGTTTGGGCGTAGAGGGTGGTAAATCCATAGTTTTACAAACCCAACCTGCAATATCAACTTCTTCGACTTCAGCCTTATGTATCCAGGCATGATTCTAGAAAAAAATAAAAATTTGAAAATAAAAATTAAAAAAAAATTACATACACAATTGTATAAATAATTTTTACTTACCAATAGAGTTTTTAAATCAGCCCTTTCATCAGGATTTTTCTTAAGACATATATCCACAAAATTTTTAAATTCTTCAGTAAATGAAGAATGTTCTAGTTTCGGTGGTGGTTCGTTGACTATATAATCAAGTAATTCAAATATGGCCATTACTTTGGGCTCGACTAATGTTTGAGATCCATCCTCATTTTTATTATCGAATATGGCTGCTATTGTTTTCGCATCTGGTGGAGGTATGGGATACATGCCAATCGCCATTTCTACCAATGATAAACCTAAAGACCAAATATCCGATTGCACGGAATAGTGAGTGCCTTGTAGACGTTCGGGCTGAAATGAAATAAAAACACAAATTAAAAGTTGTTACTATTTTGTTTTTTGAAAGAGGAAATATAAAACAAAACACTAACCGACATATAACTTCTAGTGCCCACAAATGAATTGGCCATAGAGTCTATCAATTGTCCAGATACACCAAAATCACAAATCTTTATTTCTCCACTACTATTTACCAAGATATTACTGGGTTTTACATCTCTATGCATGATGGCATGTTTTTCTCTTAAATAACTTAGACCCTTTAAAACAGCCAACGTTATTTTACCCAGTATAGATTCTGGTATTTTACCAGCTCTCTTTAGGATCAAATCCAATGAACCACCATCCATATATTCCATACAAATACTGATTTCGCCATCACTATAAAATGCTCCATAAAAACCAACAATATGTGGAAAATTGCATTCATGCAAGACTTTTAATTCTCGTATAATTTGTTTCTTAATCGCAGGTTTGACTTCCAAATGTATTAGCTTTCTGGCCATTATCAGTTGTGTGGGTATATGTCGGACTTTCATAACAACGCCACCATTGCCGGAACCCAATTCACCCATCTTTTCCAGATCATCATCGGACAGTTCCCCAATTTTCTCCTTTTGGCTTAGAAAGGTCTTGATACGTACACGTTCGACATCATCCATTTCTAGTTCCTCCAGTGTTATGGTAAGGGCCTCGATACTCGTCTTTGGCTTGCCCAGCAAACTATGTTTTCTTTAATTAACTTTTTAATGAATTTAATGTGCAACAAAACAAAAAATATATGCAAGCAAACAATGAGGAAACGAAAAGGCTATACAAAACAGAGGTAGATGGTAGATGTGGAAGATTGTTGAAGATACTACTACAACGACACAATAGTGGATTAGTTGATAAACGATGTTGCAAAAATAAAGAGATCATAGTATTGTCATATTAACAGCAAATCTTCCGGTATTAATTTTACACTCAATCGATTAACAGCATACAAAAAAATTACGTTCCTTCACCATATAAGAACCCAAACTAAATATATATTTACAAGATGTATCGACATTTAAAGCTATTTAGAGGTAGTCTTAAGTCAGTAATTTTTTAAGTTTTTTTGTTTTTTTGTCATAAGTTTTAAGAATAATGATTTCACGAGGAACATTCATGTAGCACAAAAATTATATTTTTATTAGAGCGTTTTGAAATTAATAAACTTTCAAATTTCGAGACGGAATACCAGCCGAACAATGCTTTTGGGTTTGAAAGGAATTTTTTCCCTTACTGAAACTCAAGTCGGTTTTTAGTGTTTTCGCCTTGTTCAATATTTCTTTTATGTTTAAAAACATATCCAAATTTTAAAAATTTACTTCAAATAAAAAAGGTTAAGAACTGCAAAATTTTTTTTAAAAATTTTTAATTTAAATTGTCCCAAAGAAAAATTCTCAGGTTTAAGCATTTTTCTGATATAAAAAGTCTCAGATTCTGAAATAACTTTTCTAATAAAACTATTAAACTTGAAACATGTTTCATACACAAAACTTTTCTGTTGCTGAAATTTTTGTAAGTCATTTGCTAAAAGAACAATTTCAACATTATGTGACCTTTTCCGAATAGAAAAATTTAAAGCTTCTGAGTCATTTTGTCTATAGCCATTTTGTCTATAGCAAAGATTTAGAATTTATGATATTCTAGCTTAAGAAAAATTGTCAGATTCTAAAACACTTTCATGTGTAGAAAAATTCGTCGTGGGGAAAAATTTAGTTTTTTCTATAGCCCAGTTGGAAAATGTGTCACTGAGGCAATTTCCACAGTGATTCCTTATGGAAATGTCTTCAGGTTCTGACAAATCATAGGTAATCCTTGATGACATGTCCTAACATTGTCAGCACTGAATGTTTGCTTTAAGAGTGTGGACAATTCCTCTAAGACGTCTAAAAGGAAATGTCTTCAGAATAGCAGTATATTAAATTAGAATTTTAAATCTGGGCCACTCTTCAATTTCCAAGAAAAAAAATGGCAACATTATCGATTTATTTAAAATAAAATCAACATCTAACAAGTAGAATAAAAGTAATAAATAGACAAACAATTTTCAATATAAAGTTTGGAACAAGTAGTTAGTTGTGGGACTAATAAACTGGAGGTTCCAGGTTCAAATCCAGTTGGGACTAAAAAGGCGAAAAGTTTTTTCTAAATATGAGAAAGAAAATTAATAAAGGAAAATGGATAAAGGTAAAAACTAAAGGAAATACGAAAACTTGTTGTATTTTCGCATGACCTACGTCAGACATTTCCCCAAAGAAGTCTTAGGTGACATGTCCCCAGAGGGTCAGCCATGACCACTGCTGACTTTGAGTGAGGACATTATGAAAATTTGTATGAAACTGTCCTCAACCCAGTACATAGAGATGTCTTGTGGATGTCAGCAGTGACTCTGACATGTCACCGCTTCGTCACTGAGGATGGCTCGAGGACGTTGCCAACTGGGAGCAAATGTAACATTTTCAGATTCTGGAAAATTTTCTGAGAATTTTTTTTCTGAGATATTTTTTCTATAGAAGAAGTCTCAGTTTCTGAGACATTTTTCTATAGAAAAAGTCTAAGCTTCTTAAAATATTTTTCTATAGAAAAAATCTCACTCAGATATTTTTCTTATAAAAAAAATTTAAGACTTCCCAGTTGGAAAATGTGTCATTGAGGAAATTTCCTCAGTGATTCCTTGAGGAAATGTCTTCAGTTTCTGACAAATCATAGGTAATCCTTGATGACATGTCCTAACATTGTCAGCACTTAATGTTTGCTTTAAGAGTGTTGACAATTCCTCTAAGACGTCTAAAAGGAAATGTCTTCAGAATAGCAGTATATTAAATTAGAATTTTAAATCTGGGCAACTCTTCAATTTCCAACAAAAAGATGGCAATATTATCGATTTATTTAAAATACACTAAAAATCTAACAAGTAGAATAAAAGTAATAAATAGACAAACAATTTTCAAAATAAAGTTTGGAACAAGTAGTAAGGTGTGGGACTAATAAACTGGAGGTTCCAGGTTCAAATCCAGTTGGGACTAAAAAAGGTGAAAAGTTTTTTCTAAATATAAGAAAGATTATTAATAAATGAAAATGGATAAAAGTAAGAACTTAAGGAAATGCGAAAATTTTTTGTATTTTCGCATGACCTACGGCAGACATTTCCCCAAAGAAGTCTTAGGTGACATGTCCCCAGAAGGTCAGCTCTGACCATTGCTGACTTTGAGAGAGGACATTTTGAAAATTTGAATGAAACTGTCCTCAACCCAGTACATAGAGATGTCTTGTGGATGTCTGCAGTGACTCTGACATGTCACCGCTCCGTCACTGAGGATGGCTCGAGGACGTTGCCAACTGGGTTGTGGAAATGGTTTTTAATAAAAGCGAGAGTTTTAAAATAACTTTAACTCTTTGGCATTTAATTTGTTGTTTACATTTTACAAAATCAATATGGCGTCAGTTAGGCAAGAGATGTTCAGCGTATGTTCATAGTTTAAGAAAATGTGTTTTGAATAAGAAATCCTTAAACAGTATCTAGACAGTGTCTAGAATTTCATTTTGAATACGGCCATAAGACTTTTTATAAAGAAACAAATTCTCAGAATCTGATACTTTTTCTTTATGAGAAATATCTAAGAATCTAATACTTTCTATAGGAAAAAACCCAGTTGGCAACGTCCTCGAGCCATCCTCAGTGACGGAGCGGTGACATGTCAGAGTCACTGCAGACATCCACAAGACATCTCTATGTACTGGGTTGAGGACAGTTTCATTCAAATTTTCAAAATGTCCTGAGCTGACCTTCTGGGGACATGTCACCTAAGACTTCTTTGGGGAAATGTCTGCCGTAGGTCATGCGAAAATACAAAAAATTTTCGCATTTCCTTAAGTTCTTACTTTTATCCATTTTCCTTTATTAATAATCTTTCTTATATTTAGAAAAAACTTTTCACCTTTTTTAGTCCCAACTGGATTTGAACCTGGAACCTCCAGTTTATTAGTCCCACACCTTACTACTTGTTCCAAACTTTATTTTGAAAATTGTTTGTCTATTTATTACTTTTATTCTACTTGTTAGATTCTTTTTGTTGGATTCTTACAGCCGTATTCAAAATGAAGTTTTAGACACGGTTTGTTCACCCTGAACATAGAGTTCGCAACTAAAATGTTTTTAAGGCTTGTTCACTGTTTGTTCAAGAGTCTATTCAAAATGATTTTAGTTAAGTCTGCTTAACAAAAAGTTGACCATCCCTGTTTTAGTAAATCACATAAGAAAAAAACCAAAAAAGTTTATGAAAAACCACAAAAAATATCTTTATTTTTTACTAAAAATGGCTTTAATTAAAAAAGCATGTTGAAGAAATTGTTTTAAATAAAAGCAAGAGTTTTAAAATAACTTTAACTCTTTGGCATATAATTTGTTGTTGACATTTTACAAAATCAATATGGCGCCAGTTAGGCAAGAGATGTTCAACGTATGTTCATAGTTTAAGAAAATGTGTTTTGAATAAGAAATCCTTAAACAGTATCTAGACAGTGTCTAGGATTTCATTTTGAATACGACCGTTAGTTATTTTTTTTTTAATGAAAAAGTTCTCATAGAAAATGTATGTTTTTGATTATAGAAAAAATCTAAGACTCTGATATTTTTTTTACAAACAAGTTTTAGATTCTTATAATTTAAGCTTGATAGCGTCCAGATTGAGTAAATAAAAAATGTGTTACGAGGGTCGATCTGGAAAATGAAATTATTTATAGAAATTTCTCAGAACTTATCCTTATATATATATAAAAATGACATGTTAGTTTGTTTGTTTGTTTGTTTGTATGTTTGTGTCGCTTTCAGAAAAAAACTACTGAACCGATTCAAATGAAATTTGGCATGTAGATAGTACGTTTCCTGGAATGAAAAATGGCACCAATGGCATCTCGATTGGATGCCCCGCCTCCGTTTACGCCCACTTTTTGTGAATTTCAGATTTTTCAATATATTTGGTTGTTGTACTATATTTGGATGTTTGTTACCGATAAACATGCAATTTTGGATACTAATAGGGCATTTTTTGCAAGCAAATATATGCCATCCCACATCTTGACTGGAAGCCACGCCTCTTTTAACACCCAGTTTTTGTAAATATAAGATCCTTACAAAGGGGCGTGGCATCCTTTGGTTTTTCAGTCTGTCTGTCCACAATCAATGATTAACGGCTGAACTGATTTATATGAAATATTCACCACAGATAGTACTAACCGAGGCGGGAACTATAGTCCATAAGAGAGACCGATCGGCCAAGTGGGCGTAAAGTGCCACGCCCCTTTGTATTATATTGAACATTATTTCTGCCTTTTCAGCAATTACACTTAAACGGCTGAACCGATTTTAAAGAAATTTTCACCACATACAGTACTAATCCAAGCGGGAAATATAGTTCATAATAGGGCGGCGATCACACAAAGGGGCGGAAATGCCACGCCCCTTTGTACTTCATTGAAAGTTATTTCTACCTGTCCCGTAATCACGCTTAATCGTCTGAACCGATTTCAATGAAAATTTAACCACACATAGTACTAACCCAGGCGGGCACTATAGGTTATAATAGGAGGGCGCTCTGACGGATGGAGGTAAAAGTCCACGCCCCTTTGTATTACATTGAAAGTTATTTGTGCCAGTTCGTAATCACTCTTAAACGTCTGAACAGATTTTAGTGCAATTTTCAACACAGATAGTACTAACCGAAGCGGGAACAATATGCCATATCAGCGCGTTATTGGGCAAAGGCGTTTAAAATACCGCTATTTGTATTAATTTCAAATTATTTTTGACTGCCATAATAAAGCGCGTTTGGACAAAGAGGCATTAGTTGCATCGCTCTTTTTTACTATACTAAAAGTTGTTTCTGTCAGTTCCCCAATTACGCATCAACGGCTGAATCAATTAACATGAAATTTTCGCTACAGATAGTGCTAAACGAGGCGGGAACTATAGAACATAAAATGAGCGATCGGACAAAGGGGCATAAAATGACACGCCCTGTTAAATTTATTGCACCTCCTTTCTGCCTTTTTCGCAATCACACTTATTGATTTTGAAGAAATTTCCACCGCAGATAGTACTAACCGAGGCAGGAACTATAGGCCACAAAAGGGTGTGGTTTGACAAAGGGGAGTTAAATCCCACACTCTTTTGTATTACATTGAAAGATATTTCTGCCTGTCCCATAATCATGCTTAAACGGCTTTACCGATTTTAATGGATTTTTCACCACATATAGTACTTCCGAAACGGGAATAATAAACCTTAATAGAGCGTGTTAAGACCACGAGGCGTAAGTTGTCACGCCCCTTTGCACCACACTGAAAATTATTTTCAGTCTGTTCCGTAATTACGCTTAAGCGCCTAAACTGATTTTAACAAAATTTCAACACATACAGTACTTACACAGAAAAAAACGAGTTGTTATATTGACCCCCATATTTGTGAATACAATTAACTTTTTCACTGAAAGTGCTCCTATACGGAAATTTGTGATATCAACTAATGTTTGTAAATATTGATTGTTGAAAAAAAATTTACACAAGTGAGAGTGTTAAATTCGGCTGTGCCGAATCTTTGATACCCTCCAACATGTTAGAACATATAAAAAAATCCAGCGGTGTTTTTTGTTGGGGGCGGGCTCGATGGGGGTGGTGGGGGATACCTTCCCCATCGCGATAAATGTTAACCAATTTTTTTATTATGCTTTTTGCACTTTAGTAATACCATTTTCTCACTATTTTATTGATTTTTTTAAATCCACGCCCACAAAAGGGGGCGGGCAGAAAAAAAATAAATTTTGCAGCCCTCTGGGTCTAAGTTCAGGAGTTTAAACTCCTTCTGTCACAAAAAGGTTTCATTTGTTTAACAAAAATGGCACAAAAAATTTAAAAATTGCGTTTTTTAAGAGGTCTTTTAGTTTGTTAAGGGGAAACTTTTTCCCCCTTGACCCGATTTTGCCCATTTCCGAACTTAACCGGCCTATGAGGATTAGACATATTCTTGCCAATTTTCAGAAGTCTAGCTCTTTTATTTTGGACTGAATCGTGTTTTATACAGACGGACGGACGGACGGACATTCATAAAACGACTTAGAATCGATCATAGATCAATAATATATATACTTTATGGGGTCCCCTACCGATATTTTAATGCGTTACAAACGGAATGACAAAGTGAGTATACCCCCATACTGTGGTTGGAGGGTATAAGAAAATTGATAAACGAGTTTGTAATAGTTCTCTAAAATTATTATTTGTATTGACAAACGTACAAAATCTTAAATTTTTTTTCAACAAAGAAATTCAACAAACACAAACACAATTAGTTGATCTGACAAACGTAAAAAATCTTATTTTTTTTTTCAACAAAGAAATTCAACAAACACAAAAACTATTTGTTGACATGAAAAATTTTTTTTTGAAATAAAATTACTTGACTGAGTTTGTTAAAAACAAAATTGATGTTTTGTATTATAGTCTAACAGGCGGCCGTTTTTATTAAATGTTTGGTTGATATCATATTTGGTTAATTTACAATTGCTGTTTGTTGATTTAAATTTGACGATTTTATTTTCTGTGTACTAACCGAGGCGGCAACAGTTCCGCAATTACGCAAAAACGGCTGAGCCAATTTTTAATAACTGACTAACCGATGCGGGCCCATATCAGTGTGCGATCGAACAAAGTGACGTAAATTGCCACACATTTATAATATATTGAAAGATATTTCTGCCTATTCGGTTATCTTCGAGTACTAAACAAGGCGGGAATAATGGGTCATATCAGCGCGCGATCGGACAGAGGTGGTGTAAAGTAATGCGAAATGAAAATTTTCAACAGATGTAGTGCTAAACGAGGATGCAACCATAGGTCATTACAAACTGTTATTCATTATATAATATTTTTTCAACCCGGGCAACGCCGGGTGCGAAACAGCTAGTTTTAATAATATTTCTAAGTCGATTTTTTTCCAAGTTCAAACATTTAAAATTTAAAAAATGGTCCAATAGTTTTTATTCAGTAATCAACTAATTTTTCCAACAACCCAAAAAAAGAATTATATTTTTGAAATACAGTAGAAGAAATTCGCATTTTTTAATTCCAATTCATTTGTTTGACCACCAATTTTTTGTAAACAAAGAAAAGATGTCATTGCTTATTAATTTTAGTACACCTGAGTGTGTAGTAATGAAAGATTAAAATAATTTAAATTGTTCATTGTTTGCAAAAAATTGGTGGTCAAACAATGTGGATATTTTCTACTGTACTTAAGGAATTTCAATGTTGGAAAAATTATTTGATCTCTGAATAAAAACTATTGGAACATTTTTAAATTTTGAATGTTTGAACTTGGAGAAAAATTTACTTTAGAAATATTTTTAAAAAAATGTTCTGAAAAATCTCTAAAAATAATTTAATTTTCCAGATCGACCCTCGTAGCACATTTAATATTTACTTAATCTGGATTCTATCAAGCTTAAATTAAAGCTTTAAAAATTACCCACATAACATTTTTTATAATAATACTAGTTTGATAATAATAACGTTTAGGGCGGATTACTCAATGAAAAGTTAACTGCTAACTGCCGCTTTAACGGAGCCTTATGTCAAAATTTGTATGAAAAAGTTAAATTTAACGGAGGGTTGTTTTATAACGGAGCATAAGTATTGTTAAATTTGTCTTTAACAAATTGCATCTACTATGAATAAGTATCCAATATATTGTCGCCCACTGTGTATACTTAATTGGGCCCTAGACCGATATTTTGAGTCGTTAAACACTCAATGAAAAAGTAGGTTAGGTTATGGTGGATGGCATTGGCAAAAAAACCAATGCCCATAGAGGCCGACTTGTGGCCCATTATGATTCCAGTTTCCCCTTCTTCTTAGATAAAAAGCAATAGTTGCATCTATGCATTCCACTTCGATAATTTGATAAACGCCAGTAAGGTAAAAAAGTAAGTATACCTCATGCAGGATTTAAACTTTTCGTATATTAAAATATATTACTACTATTTGTTTAACAAAAGTTTTCTACTTTTGTAACCTGCAAAAAGTGTAATTTTCCAGAGGTTGCTTTTCTGGTCAGATTTTGCTCATTTGCTAACTTAACAGCCCATGAACAAGACACTTTCGTTCAAAACTAAAATCGTGTCGATTTTTTGGTTTTGGCTAGATCGTGCTTTAGAAAGACATTCATAAAATGCCATATAAGTGATCATGGTACAATAATATACAATGAGCAAACCTTACCACTGTGGTTGTGGTATAATTTTCCCCATTTACTTCACAACATTCGTCCCATCCTATCATTATTCTTAAAACACTCCTTTTCAAGTCCAAAAATATTGTAAGCTAACGAACAACGAAATCTTTGATTTACACATTTACATGGATGATTAATGTGGAAAGATAGCTTGGATAGAATATGAAAAAAATGTTCATCATTCAATATGTTATGGCTAAAGATGGATGATGTGTGTGTAAAGCATTAAAGTGATAAACAACAATGAAAATAACGGAAAAAAAAACAATTAAATAAAAATCAATATTTACTCTGTGCCTGAAGGAGTTTTAAATGGTGGCGTTGGTACCACCTGTGATGAATTTGCTGCTGACGCATCCACTGGTGGCAGTGTTAAATTTAATTTGTTCTTAGACATTTTCTTCTTGCCCTAAGATGATCACACAGTTTGTAATACGGTTAGATGACTAGCAAAATATGCTAATTTTATTTAAATGATGGTATTTATGCAGGAAAATATATATATTTTTCAGGAATTCAGATACACCCAATTTTTTTTTTGTTTTTCTTCGTATTCTTTATTGTCTGTTCTTGAAAAAAAAAAAAATGCAAAACAGCCGGTAAAAGCAGAGTCACAATTGGGTCGACAGACCACAACCACAAAACGTTTGTGCCAGATAACAACCACATAATTTATTCAGGGTATTCACTTTAGAAATTTTTGACCCTTGCAACAGTGCAATATTGCAATTTTTTTTTAACAATTTTTTTAAAAAATGTTTATTTTTCTATTACCTTTTATATGATGCGTCGTTGCAAGAAAAGATTCACAATTTATTTTAATAGATATACAATTGCTTCTATTCACAATGGAAAAAGAAAAAAAGTTGCAATTTTGACATTGCGCAATTTTGACATTTCGCAATTTTGCAAGACTACATTTTCGGACGTGAATTCCATTATTAATTTTTTTATTTTTCCTAACACCTGCTTCTATCATCAGATAACCGCGATTTACATAAAATCTAGATGTGATAGAAAAATTTGGGTTGCAGATTTGGATTCAGTGCATCAAATATTATACCTTTTAGTTTCAATAATTCAAAACGCAGCGACAAACCTTACATTTGTAGAGCTGTGTAATTAGCACCACAAAATAAAGGTGTATATTTTTTTTTTTAACACGGCAAATTGATTAAACAAAAAATGTCGTCACGATTTTTACTTTTGAGCCAATTGCCGTTTTTTAAAAAGTTTTATCCATCTTTTTTTTTGTGCTCATTACCTGATGATAGCATAGAGGAATAAAGTAAAGAGATTGTAATTGGTTCAACTCTCTTTTTTGCAATGTTGGCAATCGATACCTTTTCAATACCGTTATCCGTTTCAAAACCCTTTAAATTGAATACCGGTACCAATACCAATACCGAAACTCAGTTTTGGTATCGGATACCGGTATCCAAAAACCTTTTCCTTCGGTACCGGTACGTACCGGTATTGAAAAGGTTTTTCCTAAAAAACCATGTAATAGAAAATTTGTAATTTTTTTGGTTTTTGTAAATGAAAAATCGTCTCATAAAAATCAAAAAAATCTTTGTAAAAGTTTCCAAAAAAAGTCATACTTTAACCGCTATGCGGGAGCAGAAGAAAATGATTGATTTTTACGAAATTTTTTTGAAATCATTTAGATTCTCAATAGAAACTTTCTGAATCCCTCAGTATAATTTAATTTTTTGGAGATTTTTTTTTAATCCGCGATGTGGGTGCCCAAGGATTTTTTTTTGATATTTAAAGGACTTCGTGGATCAAAAATTATTAGCAAAACCGTGAATTTCGAATTGGTTTCACCTTTAGTTCACGTGTTGAAAAACCAGTTAAACCAGCCTTAAAAACATTGAAGAGTCAGAAAAATATCTTGCAAAGTATTTTTGTCACTCACAAATATTTTTACAATTAAGCAACAAAACTTACACTCGAAAAAAGTTTTACACTCAAAAAAAATTGTGTATTTTTTTTTCAAAAATGAAAAAAAATTTTACTCAAAATAAAATATTTCTAATCAAAATTAATTTTAATTTAATTTTTTTTCACGTTAGAAAACTAACTATCACTTTAAAAGGGCACTGTGGAGGGTATTCATGGATTCGGCTAACAATAAGTCGAATTTAACTTTTATACTTTTTATATCCTCCAACTACAGTATGGGGGTATACTCACTTTGTCATTCCGTGTGTAACGCATCGAAATATCGGTCTAAGACCCCATAAAGTATATATTTTACTAGCTGTTTTGCACCCGGCGTTGCCCGGGTTAAAAAAAAAAATATTATATAATGAATGAGTTTTTTATTAGTCAGTTCATCTACTGCTTCGTGACTTTTCACTGGTGAATATATCATGAGGTTTGGTCGATTTTTTTTCGATTTCGCTTAGCGTCGGAAACATGGTGTGTACGTGTTCCTCCGTCATGGGAACAATCCTAATATTAATGTATTTCTTTAATATTAATTAATGTATTTCTTTAATGGCTTTTAAAATGAACCTATAGTTCCATCCGCGGTTAGCACTTTATGTGGCGAAAACTTCAATAAAGACATAACTTTCACTGTAGTTCAAGTGGTAATGCGTTAAATGCGCATTTAGTTCAATTTCGGTCTCATGTGACCTATAGTTCCCCTATTGGTTAGCACGTGAAGAAAAAGAAGAAAAAATTGCAATTTAGTTTGCTCAGCAGTTTTTCCACGTTTGCGGACAAACATAACTCTCACTAAAGTACAAAAAGACGTGCTATTGTATGACTTTTTATCAATCGCTGTTTAATACTGCCTAAAGCACTACTTGTGTTGAAAATTTCTTTGAAATCGGCTCAGCTGTTTTCAGGTTCTAATATGGCAAATAGTTAAAGGAATTGGTTAAGCCGTTTTTGCATGATAGTAAATAAGCCCGAAATAACGTTCTGTATATTACAAAATGACGTGGCAATTTACTCCTATTTGTCAAATCGCGGGCTAACATGGCATATCGCTCCGCATCTTATGTGGCATATAGTTACGAAACAGGAAAATTTTTTTTTTAAGTAAAACAAAGGGGTGCGGCATTTTAAGCCCCTTTGCCCGATCGCCATGGTAAATATCATCTATGGTGAAAATTTGATTAAAATTGGTTTCACCGTTAACGCGTGACTACGGATCAGGCAGAAATAAATTTCAATGAATTACAAAGGGACGTGGCGATTCACGCCTTTGTCTGGTCGTGTCTATAGTTTCCGCGTCAATAAGTACTAACTGTGGTGAAAATTATAATAACATCGGGTTCGCCGTTTAAGCGTGATTACGGAAAGTCGGAATAAACTTTCAGCACACTGCAAAAGGTGTGGCAGTTGATACCAACTAAAGCTATTTATGGAAAAAGTTTTGTTTAAGCGTAATTAAGGAGCGTTATTAAGGAACATGCAAAAACACTTTCAGCACAGACTATATACAGACTCGACAGTAGAGTTTTATAAAAAAAAATGCGGGGAAAAATAGCGATTTTAGGAGAAAATAGAGCGGGTTTTAGTCCGTTTTACGCTAACATGACAACACTTTCTACGACTTAGGAGTGAGTGAAACAACAAAAACCGATATGGCATCTATTTTTCTTATGGCGCGTTATATCAGTTTTCTCTTTCTAACCTAATTCGTAGAATAATTTGAAAATATTAACCATATGGTTAAAGAATACTTTTTTGACACCTGTCATTTTTGTCGAGTCTGTATTAGTCTGTGCTTTCAGTATATTACAAAGGCGAATGTCAATTTACGCCCTTTTGTCCAAACGCGCTCCATTTTAATCTATAGTTCCCGCTTCGGTAAGCACTTACTATCTGTGGTAAAAATTTCATTCTAAGCGGTTTAGCATTTTATGCTAGATTACGGAACAGACACGAATAGCGTTTAATAAAATAAAAAGGAGCATGCTTTTTTATTTTTTATTAAAATCGGTATAGTCGTTTAAGCATGATTACGGAACATGCAGAGCAAACTTTCAGTAAAGTACAAAGGGGCGTGTCAAAGGGACGTGGAATTTTCCGCCCCTTTGTCTTATCGCGGTCGCTTATGTCCTATAGTTCCCGCCTCGGTTAGTACTATCTTTGGTAAAAATTTCATTAAAATAGGTTCAGCCGTTTATGCGTGATTACGGAACAGGAAGAAATAACTTTCAATGTAATACGAAGGGGCGTGGCATTTTACGCCCCTTTTTTTGATAGCCCTCTATTCTGGCTTAAAGTTTTCGCTTCGGTTAATACTATCTATGGTGAAAATTTCATGAAAATCAGTTCAGCCGTTTAAGCGAAATTGCGGAAAAGAAAAAAATAACTTTCAGTGTAATAAAAAGGGGCGTGGCATTTTGCGCCCCTTTTTTCAAACGCCCTATATTGTGGCTCATAGTTTCCACCTCAGTTAGTATCTGTGATAAAAATTTCAGAGAAATCGGCAGATATAGCTTTAGCATGGTACAAAGGGGCGTGGCATTTTACGCCCCTTTGTCCGATCGCGGTCGCTTATGGCCTATAGTTTCCGCCTCGGTTAGTACTATCTGTGGTGAAAATTTCATGAAAATCGGTTAAGCCGTTCTTTACTTATTGCGGAACAGACAGACAGATAGACAGACAGACAGAAAGACAGACAGACAGACAAACCAACACCAGATTTATAATATTAATAGGGATTGATCAGTGCTTGAGTTTAAGACATTATACCGATGTCCGTCCGTTCGTCTGTCCGTCCGTCCGTCTGTGGAAGACACGATACAGTCCAAAAAAAAAGTGATAGACTCCTGAAATTTGGCACATATATGTCTTATGTCATAGGCTGGTTAAGTTCGGTGATGAGCCAAATCGGACCCCTTGACAAAGTAAACCAACCAATGAAAAAAGGTAACTTTTTATAGTTTTTTTTTTGTATTTTTGCTAATCAAATGAAACATTTTTATGCTTAAAAAAGTTCAAAGTCTTGGACTTGGACCCAGGGAATTTTAAAATTACTTTTTTTTTTGGTCCGCCCCCTTTTGAGGGCGTGGATATTAGCAAATAATTTATATTACGATGAAATTGTATATCTTTTGTACAAAAAAACATATTAATTAAATTTGTAAACATTTTTGACCAGAGAGAAGGACCCAAGGACCCCCGACAAGCAGCCTCCTAAAAAAAAACGCCAATGCAATTTTTATTTTTTTTTTAAACGTTGGAGGGTATACAAGATTCGGCACAGCCGAATTTAAAACTCTCACTTGTTTCTATATATTTTTTTAACTTTTCTTAAGCAAATGAAACATTTTTATGTCAGAATAACTTAAAAGTCCTGCACTTTGATCAAGGGGATAAGAAAAGTACAGCTTTCTCGCCCCCCCCCCCCCCTTTTTGTAGCTGTGGTCCGGCAACGTTTCCCCTGACCCCCTAAAAAACGCTATTTTAATTGAAATTTTTTTTTTTTTTTAGTTTTTATGCGTTTTTTATATTTTTAGCATTTTTTTCGATAATACCGGTACGTACCGGTATCGACGTTTCGGTATCGGTAATACCGTAACCGATTCAACTCAAATACCGTAACCGATACCGATACCGAAATAAATAATAAAACGATACCAATACCGATATCGATACCGTTATTCGTTTCGATTGCCAACCTTGCTTTTTTGTCTCTCACGCGAAATCTGTCTGGGATCAAGTAAAATTTTTGGTTTTTTAAAGTCATGAAATATGTACTTTATTTGCACTTTTAATATATATTTTTTAATTATATTGAATCAAACATTTTCAGAACGTAAATTTCATAAATTTGTTTTGTTTAAAACAATAAAAAAGTGTTTTTTTTTAAAGAAAACAAAAAGCCTTTTTTTTCAATTCCTCTTTCAACCTTCATACTATTAATCCAGGCGGATAATGTTTGAGTGTTTGAGGTGCATGCCTAGCCCCTGGTGATAGAAGCAAAAAAATAAAAAAATTCAATAACTTTTGTGGTTGTAATCTGACAAACACGATTTGTGATTGTGGTCTGTTGACCCAATTGTGACTAGCCTCTAATAGCAGTAAAGTTGGCTGCAGTTTTTGTTAATTTAAGCAGTATGGTAACTCTAAGAGTTTGATAAATCTGGTAGCCCTTATAAGCAAAGTGGAGAGTTTTACAGTGCTGCCTAGTTTTTGGAATATTTACATTTTACAATTTATATAAAAGATGATTGCTATGAAAACATAGTAACGGAAAAAGTTATTTAAACTACTCATATCTTTCAAACCAAACCCAGCAAATAGAAAATCCATTGTAAAACAACAAAAGGTGTGTTTTTTCGAGTTTAGAAAATGAAAATAGTAATTCTTGTTTTCTTTTTAGTTAGTCCTGCAATTTGTTTAAAATTAGACACCAGCCTAAAAACATTATCATGTTAAAATATGACAAATTTCTTAGAGTCTGGGACTGTTTCTATACGAAAAATTTCTCAGAATCTGAGACGGAATCTGACACTTTTTCTATACGAAAAATGTCCCAGAACCTGAGACATTTTCTGATATCAGAATCTGAGACTTTTTCTTTACGAAAAATGTCTCAGAGCCTGAGACTTTTCCCATACGAAAAATGTTTCAGAATCTGAGACTTTTTCTATACGAAAAATATTTCAGAATCTGAGACTTTTTCTGTACGAAAAATATCTCAGAATCTGAGACTTTTTCTTTACGAAAAATGTCCAGAGTCTGATCCCTTTTCTATACGAAAAATGTCTCAGAAAATGAGACTTTTTCTATACACTCTAATTAAAATGATTTCAGTTTCCTACTATAAATTGGGTAAGTTTGCATAAATTGCGTAATTCTACTTAAAAATATTGGAAATTTAGTAGTATATTTTTTGAATTTGTTGAAATTTACCAAATTTATAGTAGGAAACTTGACTTATTTTTTTAGGGTGTACGAAAAATGTCTAAGATTCAAAAACCTTTTCTATACGAAAAATGTCTCAGAATCTGCGACTTTTTCTATACAAAAAATTTCTTAAAATCTGAGACTTTTTCTATACGAGAAATGTCTCAGAATCTGAGAGTTTTTCTAAACGGAAAATTTCTCTGAATCTAAGATTTTTTCTATTCGAAAAATTTCTCAGAATCTGAGACTTTTTTAGCGAAAAATATCTCAGAATCTGAGAATTTTTCTACACTCATAGAAATATCTTAGTAGAAAAATTAGTAAACCCATTGTAGATCAAGTTTTACAGAATAATGCCGTATTCAACAAAAATTAATGTTGATATCGTTGAATAATCAGTATACTTGTTTCAACTATTACAATGGCTTCTACAGAATTCAATAGATAAAACAAAAAAGAAAAAACAACCCTGTTCGTTCGTTTTTTTTTTATAATAACGAGTGAACGAGTGAGTTGGTAGCAATGTGAAATGTCTCTTATAAAATTATTTAATGTGTTTGTTTTTTATAAAATTATTTAATATTAGAAAAATAAATAAAAATAGGATCTGATCTGTAAATATTTGGTAAGTAATAAATTACATTGATAACTTTATGTATTCATACTATATTAAAACGTTTTTGGTTTTTTTTAGGATTTTGTTTTGGTATCATCAGATAATTAGAGAATGGCTAATGGGTGCATAACATGAATAAACGAAGTGTGTATGAAAATCTTCAAATAATGCAGCTAAAAAGCCGGAAATAAAAAAAAATATTGTGATTTATACTTAATAAAAGAATATTTACAAATAACAACAAGCTTTTTTTTAATAATAAAATTTCTTATATTAACAAAAATATGAGTTGAATTTACATAAAATACGAGTTGATTAACAAAAAAACGAGTTGATCAACTTTTACAAAAACTGACAACAATTTTTATTGAAATCAACATAAATATTTGTAGGGTCAAAATCAACAATGATTTCTGTTGAATTTACAACGATTTTCTTTGGGAATACAATGATTTTTGGTTGAGTGTATACACAAAATTTGTACACAAAATGTGTAAATGCAAAACATTGCTAAACATTTTCTACATATTTTGTGTGTATGTATTCACTTTATACACAATGAGTAATTTTCTCATCTCACTGTGTGTAATTACGCGAGCATAATAGTAGAAAAACAGATTCCTACCATTATGGTAGCGAAATTAAACAAAATTTTATTAGAGTGTAGTCAAGCTTTTTTTTCATTTGGCGTATAAATAAATGAAAATAAATTTTTTTTTTTTTAATATAAAAATTTTGTTCAAACCCCCGAAAAATCTACCGACCTCTAATATTTTCCGATTTGTCTGAAATTTGAAATATATATGTACACTAGTCGAATAGCCTGTCCCTGCCAGGCGGAACACCAAATCACTTTTCTTAATAATTCTAATTTTTTACCAAACTTTATAAAAATTATGTTTGTGCTTCAAAAATTTAATATTGCTATATTGAGTAACATCAATATTTCCCAAACTGGAAAAAAATTTTATGACTATGCGTCCAACCTGAATCAAATTGCGTCGCGTAAGGCGTAACGCCCAATAATTTTTCGTTTCTTATATTTAAATGTGACGTACCTAAATCAAACGGACGTAAAAATTTAAAATTTAATGTGTTTGTTTTTTTTTACGTCTTGCGCGACGCAATTTGATTCAGGTTCGACCCTATAAAAGGTTTTATTGATAAAATTTTAGAACTAAATTTAGCACGCCCATTTCGTTTCCGTCCTTAAACCGGATATCAAAAATCCATCGTGTGGATCTGTCCCATGGTCACTCCTATATACATGGCAATTTGTATCTTTCTTAGTCACACTCAAAAAAAAGAAGAAACTTAAACTTTGGAAATTTTTTCTTCAAAATAGTTTATAAATTTTCCCACAATTAAGTTAAAATTAACTAAAAGTTGGGAAATTTTCCTAATTTTTAGGAAAATATTTTAGTTCATGGACTGTTAAATAGGCCATAATTTTCCTTAAATGGAATTCCCTAATACATGGAAGAAATTCTTACCGCCAAAGAAATTTTCCCTAAATATTTGAAAAAAAATCTTTATTTTTAAGACATATCTTTGAATTTTGCCACGCCCACTTTTCCGCTTATTTATCCGCCCACAGGCAAAAAATCAAAAATCCGGCTACGTTAGGATCTGCCCCAGGTGTTTTACTATATGCATGCCAATTTTCAGCTTTGTAGCTCATCAGTGGGCTTCAAAAAGCTCTGGATAGACAAAAAAAGAGGAACACACAAATAGGGAAATTATATATATAGATAAGGGATATAACCATTTGCATTTTTTTTTGCAAATATCAAAAAGGACCTATCATAGTAAAAAAGTACATAAAAAATCAATAAGAAATATGTGTCAATTTTTTCGCGAATGTTTAAAAAAGTTCGGCACCAATCGCGATGAAGTTTTCGCTAATATTTCTTTTTTAATTAATTAGGCAACCGATATTTCTAATGTTGAAAATCATATTGTTATTTTGTTCTTGTTTTATTATTGTTGTTAAATAACAAAAAACCAAAAAACGGCGGAAGAGAAGGATTCCCACCATAAAACATAAAAAAATATAAATTTGTAGTGTTTTGGAAAAACAGGACTTATTTTTTTTTTGGGTGTACTTCTTAATGTTGCTACACAGAAAAAAATATGGGGGGGGGGGGAAATTTTTGAGTAATAATTTGTGTAAATTTTAAAAAAAGTTTGAGTAAAATGACGCAATTAAAAATTTACTCAAAAGTTTTTTTTAAAAAAATTACCAAAAAAGCGATTTAAGTATAATTTTGCCAAAATGTTAGGATAATAGTAGGTCAAATAAAGGTCAAATAAAAAAATTGTTGTTGAACTATTTTTAGAGTTACAGAGATAGGAAGTTTTCATTTATTCGCAAAGAACATATTTTGAATTTTTATTGACACTTTGATGCGATAAAAATTTGTTTTTAAAAAACGATTTTTTAAGTATTTTTGACGGCCTTTTCAAAGGCGTTGGTGGTTTAAAAAAAAAATATAAATTTGACCTTAAAATTCAAGGTCAAATTATTAAAAAAAAAATATTTTATAAAGCGACTATTTTGAGATTATTTTAACTAAGTTTATTAGAAAGCTTGACGTTTTTTACATATAAAAACATTTTTCAAAAAATGGATCGAGAGTTCCTCCTGCGAAATAACACTTAAAAAGTAGGAATATCGCGTATATTATAAGTAAAAAATAAATAAAAAAATATTTTCGCAATAAGGAACTCTCGATCCATTTTTTGAAAAATGTTTTTTAATGTAAAAAATGTCAAGCTTTCTATAAACTTAGTTAAAATAATCTCAAAATAGGCGCTCTATAAGAATTTTTTTTTAATAATTTGACCTTGAATTTTAAGGTCAAATTTATATTTTTTTGAAAAACCACCAATGCTTGAAAAGGTCGTCAAAAATACTTTAAAAATCGTTTTTTAAAAAGAAATTTTTATCGCATCAAAGTGTCAATTAAAATTCAACCAAATATGATCTTTGCAAAAAAATGAAAACTTCCCATCTCTGTTACTCTAAAAATATTTCAATGAAAAATTTTTTTTTTTAACTTTAGACTACCTACTATTATCATAACATTTTGGCAAAATTATATCTAAATCGGTTTTTTGGTGTGGACCGTTGACGCGGAAAATTTATGAAAAAATTTCACAAGGTCATCTTCAGTCATTTCGACCAAAATTCATGTCCGAATTTTTTGATCAAATCCGGCTCAAAAATTCGGAAATTTTGCGTACTTTATTTGAAAAATAGTTAAAAAAAATCCAAAACCGTGATTTTGGTCAACAGATGCTGATTTTTAAACATGAAAATTATTTTTTTTTATCCAAATTGGTCTCAAAAGTTGGAAAATGTTAAGTGTGTTACATAAAAAATATTAAAAAAAATATAAAAACGCGATGTTTGTTCCAAAATTCTGATCTGCGATTTTGGTCTACAAATGCTGATCAGCATTTTCGGAACAAAATCGTGTTTTTATATTGTTTAGATAACAAACGTTGGAAAATGTTAAGTGTATCTAAAAATTTAAAAAATGTATATAAAAACGCAATTTTGGTTAAAAAATGCTGATCTGCGATTTTGGACCACAGATTCTAATCCGCATTTTCGGACCAAAATCGTGTTTTTATATATTTTATATATTTTTAATATTTTTTAGATTACACACTTATTTTTATCCAACTTGTGAGATCAATTTGGATAAAAAATATTTTTCCAATGAAGTACGCCAAATTTTAGAGCCGGATTTGGTCAAAAAATTCGGACATGAATTTTGATCGAAATACGTAATTTTTTCCAACTTTGACCGCTGGTTGCCGACTAAAGATGACCTTGCAAAATTTTTTCATAGATTTTCCCGGAATCAGCCATCGCTTGGCAGGTATTATATGAAGTTCGAAAATTTAAATTTGATGGGACGGCCTGATAAATATATTTTGTAAAAGTTTAAAAAATATTTTTTTTTTGTTAAAACCTAATGTAAAATTTTTTAAACTTAAAAAAAATTTATAAATTTTGGTAAATTTTTACTTGACATAATTAAAAACTTAATTAAAAAAAAAATATAGTAAAATTTGTTGGCATACATTTAATAAATTTTTATTTAAAGTTTACTCTATACTATTAAATCGTTGACTGGTGCCAAATTGAGTAAATCGTATATGAATCGCGCAGGTGAAAAATCACCTGGAAGACAAATTTTTGATAAGTTGGCGATTTTATCTACTTTAGAAATGACAAAAAAATAAATATTTTTTTTTAAATATTGCTAAAATATCCTCAAATATATAAAAGGAAGATTTTAACAAATTACTACTTTGATTATTTTTATTGCGATAAAAAGAAGATATTGCCGCAATTTATCTTAGACGATATTTCTTCCAAATGTTTGCAGGGTATTTACATTGCACTATGGTTCCGATCATCACTTTTCTTGGCCAAAATTTCAAAAATGGAAAAATTTTTGGTTTGAAATAGGTTTTGTGTTAAAAATTGTTATATTTTTTTTTGTTTCCATGTATACTATTATAAGAAATTTTTTGTATTTAAAAAATAATTGAAAAAAAATAAAAAATCCTTTTTTTTTATTTTTAGCTAATTTTTTTTTCTTTTTATACAAAATCAAAATATGTTTCTGCTCAAAAACTAAAAAAAAAATTGAGTAAATAATTTAATACAAATTTAATATTTTTTTTTTTTATATTTTGAGGATGTTTATTCTCTTGGTGTTTTGAATTCACATTAAGTTTATAGTTTTTTGTATATGTATATGAAAGTTTGAAATCATCCTTATGAAATTTTCCTTTGTCTTTAAGACATAAATATATTTGGTAAAGTTTAAAAAAACATTTTTTAGAAAAAAATGTGACTTTTTTAAACTTAAAAAAAAAAAAAAATAAATTGATAAATTTTCAGTAACTATTCACTTGACACAATTAAAAAGTTACTTAAAAAAAAACGAAAAATTTTAAGTAAAGTTTTAATTGTGTCAATTAAAAATTTACTCAAATTTTTTAGTAAGCACTTAATAATTTTTTATTAAAAGTTTACTCAATCCCAATCAGTGTTGGTATTTGAGAATTTTCAATTAGGGCCAAGTTGAGGGCTAAAAAGGGCCAAAATAGGTCGAAAAGGGCCGAACAATTTTTTTTAAATACATAGAGTAGGTTAGGTTGGATGGGCTTTCGTCTTTTGACGAATTTTCCCTGATTCTTTTTAGTTTATGCAGCAATCAATAACTTTGTCACTTTAATATAGCAAGATCTAAGCACGGAGTTAATTAACACCTTGTGACATGTTCCAGGACTAGTCTCAAACTAGTCGTTCATAACAACTGCCACTTTTTTACTGGTCGTGGAGCTTGTATTCTATTACCAGTTCACGTTGAACCAGTCATAGGGTAGGTTTTTTTTTTTGATCAATTCTTCCTGTAAGACCAATGAATTTCCCGCAGTTATTAAACACACTTTTAAATAAAAATTTTTAAGAAAACAAAGCTTTACATTTTTGCAATAAAAGGTAGAAATATGAAAATGAGAATAACTGATACTTTTTATCCTTTTTGACATAATTTAATTTTAGTAAAAATATTTTTTTTAAATTTATTTTAAATAAATTTTGACAATATTTGGAGAGGATGAAAAAGGGCCAAAACTGTTTTTTGTGGTGCCACTGACCATGCAATAGTGCCAAAAATGGCACTATTGTGCCACATTTCCCAACCGTGATCCCAATTAGAAATGTCGTTAAGACATCTCAAAGACTTCTTTATGATAATGTCAGTGTACCTGCTGACTGAAAAATCTCTGACCATACAAAAAACCTCATGACACCTCCTGACTTTTTCAAGTATTTTGTCAAAATTCCTCGCCGACAAGTATGCAGGCAGTCAACAGTGCTGACTACATTATGACATGTACATAGTACGTCTGAGATCGTCCAAAAAATTAAAATTTATTAATCACGTCTTTTAATTTACACTACTTACTACACAGAAAAAAATAAAATAAAAATTTGAGTAAATTTTTAATACTATTGAGTAAAAAATTACTCAATTTTGCACCAGTAAACGATTTAATAGTATTGAGTAAACTTTTAATAAAAAATTATTAAAAGCTTAAAAAAAAAATTGAGTAAATTATTAATTCACAAAATTGAAACTTTTCTCAAAATTTTTCAATATTTTTAAGTAACTCTTTAATTGTGTCAAGTAAAAGTTTACTCAAAATGTATCAATTTATTTTTTTTAAAAGTTTAAAGAGCTTCGAATTTTTTTTTCAAAAAAAATAGCTTTTTTAAAACTTTACCAAATATACTTATGTCTTCAAGACAAAAGAAAATTTTATAAAGATGATTTCAAACTATCATATACATATACAAAAAACTATAAACTAAATGAGAATTCAAAACACCAAGAGAATAAAAAAAAAATAAAAAAAAAATATTAAATTTGTATTAAATTATTTACTCAAATTTTATTTTCAATTTTTGAGTAAATTTTTAATTGTGTTAATAAAAAAATTACTCAAATTTGTTTTAAAAATTTAAACAAGTGATTACTCAAATTGTTTTTCTCAATATTACTTTCTGTGTACTTTTATCTGTCTATTTCTTAAATTTAATTTTTTAAAACTTACTGTTTTGATCTGCCTCACTTGGTCCGCGAACTCAGAACTTTCTGTTCACTGGTCTAGCACCTTACCCCTTTAGCCAAACTTTGATAATAAATGTGTTTATTTAAAAACAAATTTAAATTAATTTATTATTTGAATTGTCCTGTTATATATATTTCGTCACCTGAAAAAAAAAATATTTACAAAAAGAATATTGCAGGAGCCCTTTGCAATTAAGGTGACGATATATTCAATTTATTTTGTTTTTGACAAAATTGAAAATATTAGCTCCATTCGATTACTTTTTTTGTAGTAAAAGTAGTAAAAGGGAGACATTTTGAAATTTTACTCATTGAGAGGAAAAACCAAAAAAGTAAAAAAACGAAAAGTAGTAAAAAGATAGTAAAAATATATTTATCATTCAAATTTTTAAAATTTGTTTTGATATCTGCATTAGAAATATTTTATTTGAACAATCTTCAAATTTTTTTCCAAATGAGTTTCTGCAAAAAAAAAAAACATTCAAAAGGAAATCTCCTAGATAATAGGAAATGTTTGCACTGCTAATCAGAGGATTATATTCTATAGAGCAACCCATAAAATTAAAATCAGAAAATTTTATTACAATGCGTTTTCAGAATGAAATCAGTTTCAAAAACCAAAGTGGAATTAGCATCCATAAATAGAAGGGGTTTCATTCCCAAAAAATTTTTCAATTCCACTTTCAAACGGATTTGACTCTGTGGCATGATCCACAGTATATGAAAAGCTTGGTCTATAGTATATGAAGACGGGTTTCCAACTAAAAACACAAAAAAAAAACATTTTTTAATAGCAACCAGAACCCTTTAGAATCTTTTCCTACAGATAACCCTCAGAAATAAATCTTTCGCTTAGAAAACCCCTTCTAAAGAACTCTTCCCATAAAAAACTATTTGAATCTTAGCACATCTTAACTAAAAACAAGGCCATTTTGGAGGTGGTTTAATTCTTTATAAGAAACTTTTTCATTGCTAGAATATCTTAGCTTTGGTCAAAGATTGTTAATGCATACACTCTTAAGGATCCTAGACTGAACCCCACACTGTGGTTGGAGCGTTTAAAATCTCAGAATTTAGGGTAATTTTCTCAGCATCTTGAGACTGTCCTTTGCATCACAAACCGACAAACAAAATACATACTATGCGTCGATAAAGTTTTCTGCTCGGAAAATAAATAAAACATCTTCGTACCAAGAATCTATGTTATTCCATTGAACTTAAACAGTTTTTCGTCGAGATCGGATTTTTTATTAAATTTTTTCCCATTGCAAATAGATTTAAGCGCGATAAACTTTGCAGACTGATATGTATCCTTTTTTTAATATTTCGTGCATTAATTTTATTTTGTAAATTTTTATTTTGTAAATACATAAAAATAAAAATTTGTCAATAATTTTTTTTGACAAAACTTCTGTATTTACTCATTGAAAATTTTCCGGTAAATTGTAGTAAAATTTAAGTAAAAGAGAAATTAAATTTCTCTTAAATTGATTACTACATTTACTATTTTCAGATGTACTCGAACGGATTTTGGGCAAAAGTAGTAAAATGAGTAAATAATTGTAAATTGTAGTAGGTAATCGAATGGAGCTATTAGCTCCATTCGATTACTTTTTTTGTAGTAAAAGTAGTAAAAGGGAGACATTTTAAAATTTTACTCATTGAGAGAAAAAACCAAAAAAGTAAAAAAATGAAAAGTAGTAAAATAATAGTAAAAATATATTTGTCATTTTAATTTTTGTTTTTTTAATAATCCTCAAAACTTTTCCCAAATAAGTTTCTTAAAAAAAACTTCTGCTAACTTTGGGATCATGTTCTTTAGAGCAATCCAAAATTTTATATCGCGAGCCTTTATTTAGATTTGCAGAACTTTTTCCAATGGAAAAAACGTCTGCATCCAAAGAATTGCTCCTTTACAAACCCTTTGGAAAAATTTAGAAGATTGTTTTGAAACTCAAAATTTGAATATAAAAGCCGCAAGAATCTTATGACCAGGGGCATATCCAGGACTGCACATATTTTGGAATCTTTTCCTTGCCGGCTTTCCCTTGAACGAAAACGTCTCTTCTGAGACATTTTTAATATACATACAAAAAAATCTCAGATTCTTTCTCTATGAAAAGCCTCAGATTCTGTTACATTTTTCAAAAAAAAAAAGGTCTTAGATTCTGTTACATTTTTTAAATAGAAAAAGTCTCAGATTCTGAAACATTTTTCTTAAGAAAAGTCTCAGATTTTGAAAAATTTTTCCTATAGAAAAAGTCTCAGACTTTGAGACATTTTTCCTATACAAAAAATATGTATAGAAAAATATGTATTCTGAGACATTTTTCTATAGAAAAAGTCTCAGATTCTGAGACATTTTTCCTATAGAAAAATTCTCAGATTCTGAGACAATTTTCCAATAAAAAAAGGCTCAGATTCTGATGCATTTTTTCTATAGAAAAAGTCTAAGATTCTGAGACATTTTTCCTATAGAAAAAGTCTCAGATTATGAGACATTTTTTCTATAGAAAAAGTCTCAGATTCTGAGACATTTTTCCTATAGAAAAATTCTCAGATTGTGAGACATTTTTCCTATAGAAAAATTCTCAGATTCTGCGACATTTTTCCTATAGAAAAATTCTCAGATTCTGAGACATTTTTCCTATAGAAAAATTCTCAGTTTCTGACACATTTTTCCAATAAAAAAAGGCTCAGATTCTGATGCATTTTTTCTATAGAAAAAGTCTAATTTTCTGAGACATTTTTCCTATAGAAAAAGTCTCAGATTCTGAGTCATTTTTCCTATAGAAAAAGTCTCAGATTCTGAGACATTTTTCCTATACAAAAAATTCTCAGATTCTGAGACATTTTTCCTACAGAAAAAGTCTCAGATTCTGAGACATTTTTCCTATATAAAAAGTCTCAGATTCTGAGACAAAAAGTCTCAGATTCTGATACATTTTTCCTATAGAAAAAGTCTCATATTCTAAGACATTTTTTCTATAGAAAAAGACTCAGATTCTGACAGATTTTTCCTATAAGAGTCTCAGATTCTGAGACATTTTTCCTATGGAAAAAGTCTTAGATTCTGACACATTTTTCCTATAGGAAAAGTCTCAGATTCTGAGACATTTTTCCTATAGAAAAAAGTCTCAGATTCCCAGACAAAAAGTCTCAGATTCTGATACATTTTAAACAAAAACTGTCTCAGATTCTAAGCCTCAGATTCTGAGACAAAATCGGACATTTTCTATAGAAAAAATGTCTCAGAATCTGAGACTTTCTATAGAAAAAAAATATCTCAGAACCTGACATTTTTCCTATGGAATAAGTCTTATATTCTGACACATTTTTCCTATAGAAAAATTTTCAGATTCTGAGACATTTTTTCTATAGAAAAAAGTTTCAGATTCTGAGACATTTTTTCTATAAAAAAAAGTCTCAGATTCTGAGCCGTTTTTTCTATAGAAAAAGTCTCAGATTTTGAGACATTTTTTCCATAGAAAGTCTCAGATTCTGAGAGATTTTTCCAACAGAAAGTCACAGATTTTGAAAGATTTTTCCTATAGAAAAAGTATACGCCACTAATCAGAACCTTTACAATGTTTCCTATAAGCCAATACTCTCAGAATCTGAGGATTTTTCTTATTTTTTCCATCTTTGATAAATAAGAAAAAACTAAGGTATATTCTCAATAGAGAAACCCTCAAAATTAACAATTTGGATATTTTTTAAAGAAAACATTCCACAGTCTCTTTAAAATCTTGAGGATTTGAAAACTCTTTGAAAAAAAGACCAGAGCCGATGGACAGATCAAAAATGTTTCTGGTCCTAAGAAAAATATCCCTATTCCTACGAAATTTCACGCTCTGGCGGTGTTTATTTTATTTTTATGTTCTTCCTAGAGATTTTCACTTATTTAAACTTTCTTTTGCCATTCGTTTTGGAAAACATGCATCCCAGTGCATTTAAATTCTTTTTTATGGAGATTTTTTTATCTTAAATAACAAATTTGCAGACAAAATAGCCATTTATTTTATTTATTAAATAATTTTGTTTTTTTGTAAATAAATAAAAACAATTTTTTTTTGACATAAATTTTCGATTTACTTATTGAAATTTTCCTGGTAAATTGTAGTAAAATTTTAGTAAAAGAGAAATACATTTTCTCTTAAATTGCTTACGATATTTACTATTTTTATGTGTACTCGAACGGTTTTTGAGCAAAAATAGTAAATTGAGTAAATACTAGTAAATTGTAGTAGGTAATCGAATGGAGCTATTATGATTTCAAAATATATTTTATTACAAACAATTTTAAGTTGTGGTTGGCCTAGTTGTCTGACAGGTTCGACAACTTACGTGTTGTAGATTTTTGGCCTCGGTTCAATCCCCGGTCGCGGATTTTTTTTTTATTTTTTTTTTATTGTTTTAAGACCAATTCCATTTTATTTTTTTAATTACAAATAAAATTAAAGAGTTTTAAAGGATTAAACAAAATTACATCGATTTAACATCCGATTTTTTAGTGATTTGTCGGATTTGCTATATAATTGTCAGCATTAAAGACATGATTTTTCTAAATTGATAAGACAACTTATATGACAAGTCAGTACATTTATAGAACTTGGGGAGCTCCGACAAAAATTATGACATGTCCTTAAGTTGTCTTTAGTAAAATGTATTCACTTGCTGACTTCTACCTGATGAATCATTACTGACATTGTCTTAAAGACAAAATTTCTAATTGGGATAGTATTACAAATTTACTAAATTTTTTTTTCTGAGTGTTGTTTGTAATTGTTGACGATTTTCTATAAAATCAATTTTGAGAAAATTGAATTTTGGCCAAGAAATGTCGTCTGCGAAACCATAGTGCATTGGTTAACATTGTGGAGGGTATTTAAAGATTCGGCACAGCCGAATATAGCTTTCTTACTTGTTTTTATTTTTTTCTGTGTAGGAATTAAAATTAACCCAAAACTTTTTACTGTGTATTACACATTTTTAAAATATTTTATGTCTTTAAATCAAAATATGCAGTTTTTAGTAAAAAAAGTCAAAAATATGTTTAAAAAATATGCTTTTATGACAAAATATACTCTAAAAACTAAAATATGCAAAATATGCTCTTAAGCCAAAATATGCAAAAATCTTCTCTAACCAATCGATGTCAGATTACTTAAATTGCATATTTTTTGTTTTCCTGTTATATTTTCCCAAAATATGCAAAAATCTTCTCTAACCAAACGATCGATGCCAGATTTCTAAAATTGCATATTTTTTGTTTTCCTATTTATGGTTTTTGTTATAACATAAATATTTAAAATTTATTACTTAAAATATATGTAATATATTTTTGCAATTTAAAATCTTTAATATGAAATTTAATTAATTTTCAAATGCTTTAAATTCTTGTTATGATTTTTTTTTTTTTTTATTTAATATTTTTTTCTTTTTACTTGAGTTACATTTTTTCCCTTACATATCACATTGATATCTGTACTGCTGTTGTGTAAAACTCCGCCTTCTTTGAATACACACATTTCTCTTCCCTAATTTCTCTAGACATCTCTTTCTTTCCTGCAGTTTCCCTTTGTGTTGCCATCATATATAGAGAATCAACTAACAAACAAACTTCATTGTTTGTATCCGCACATACATGCTTGTTTTATCTTGTATCTCGTATTTCTTTTTTGTTGTTATTATTTGATATTTTTTTTTTCTGATTCGAGGATTAATGATGAGTCAATTAACTTGACTTTCTTAGTAGCCATATTGGCATTTATGTATATTTCTTATAACATTCATTTGTTTTTTACCCCTCCAAAACAAAAAAAAATCTAATATGAATTGCTGAAAATAGTTTTAAATTAATTAAAATTAAAAAAAAAAAAACAACTAAATTTAATAAGAAACTTGTTTGTCAGGTGTTGGTTCTTAGCAAAATATATTTGTATGTATTTATATAACCTTGAAAAGTTTTGTGTTGTATTTTTTGTGGTTGTAATTAATCAATTAAATTGTTAGATCAATCAACATTTTTAATTAGCAATTAGTTAGATTTATTTTAGTCAACTAGTCAAAATATCAAATAAAAATAAATATTAGTAGTATTTTTTAGACGCATATTATTAAGTCATCAATAAATTATAAATTTATTGACAAAAATATTTTTTTTGTTGTATTATAAAAGATGGCGAATAGTATTTGTGTTAATACGCTGAAAGAAAAAAAGTGCCGTTATATTAACGGATTCATTATGTTACTTCATTACAACAATGCAGGGAATTAAAAAGCTGAAAAATATTTTTTATAAAATGGAAAGATTTTGTGCACAATAGAATTAATAAAACAAATGGGTGTGTATTTTAGCCGAATCTTTTACACCTTCCAAAATGTTAACAAATTCATTTAAAATAAAACCTCAGTCGCTTTGCTAATTTTCTGTCTAAATAATCTAGGCGCAATCCAATTTATATTTGTTTAAATTTACCCAATTTATAGTAGAAAACTGGAGTCCTTCTATAAATTAAGAAATTTTACACTTTTTGTATAAATAAAAATATGAAAATGTGAATAAAAAATACACTGCGAATCACATCAATAAGGAATCGAGTTTTTCACCTTTTAATCGAATATATCTTTGTAACAAATAAGCGAAAAAATATAAAAAAATGCAGTGATAAAGACCATTATCTAGCTAATAATGTCAATGTCTGGTACAGGATTCGATTCGATTTTTAATCGAAAAATTTCATGAATTTCAATACATTTGCTTTTAATAATTTAGTTAATTGTTTTAAAAACGGTAAGAATTAAAAAAAATATATTTTATTACTTACTACTACTTACTTACAATTAACTAATTTTTACTAATTTAATTTATTTGTTCTTTAAATTTAATTTTTACTAATTACTATTTTTATCTGTCTCACTTGAGATTTGAACTCAGAACTCCCAGTTTACTGGTTGAACGCCTTACTCCTTCAGCCAAAGTTTGATCATAAAAGTATTTTTTTAAAATTACTTTTACTAAAATTTGAATTTTTTATTATTATTTGAATTGCCCTTAAATTTAAATTTAAAAATATTATTTGAATTACCCTGTTTTTATATTCATTTTATTTTGTTTTGACATACTTTTCATAATTTGAAAATATTTTTATTTCAAAATATCAGGGTTGGCAACCGAAACGAATAACGGTATCGGTAATGGTATTGGTATTACATATTTTTTATATCGGTAACGGTAAAGGTAACGGTATTTTCGATTATTTCGGTAACGATGAACCGTTACCGAAACATAAATACCGGTACGTACCGGTATTATGAACGAAATAAAAACCATCAAGACAGCAGAAAAATCTGCTGATTTCTAATAAACAACCTTAACATCAAAATTGTGTGTCCTATTGTTAAAAAAATTGCAGTAATAAAAAACTTGGCAAGGATGTTTTTTTAAGGGGGACGGGCGTTAGCGGATGTTAAGAAATTCATTCTATTTATATTTACACCTAAATAATACAATTTTATCAATATTTTATTTTATTTTCTATAGCCAAACCCCCAAAAGGGGGTTCAAATCTTGATCAATGAAAAATTTTTCATTTTCTAAACAAATAGACAAAAATTTAAATAAAATAGGCCCCCGTAGGCTAGTTGGTAGCGTGCTAACCTTTGAACGTGGGGATCGTGGGTTCGATTCCCACCAGAGCCCTTGGTTTTTTCGCTACAACGAGACGGCGGTCATTGTTACCAGTTCTCGGTTAGGTTGAAATTATTAAATGAGTTGTAAATAAATAGAAAGAATAAATAAAAATTCTTGATCATGGGATAAAAATATTATTATATATAAATAAAATATGCTTTTTGGGGTTGTGTAAGTTTTTCAGATGGGTCCGATTTTGCCCATTTCGGAACTTAATCAGCATATGACCATAAGACGTGTTCGTACCAAATTTCAGCAGGGTAGCCCGTCTATTTTGGACTGTATCGTGTCTTCTGCAGACGGACAGACGGACAGACGAACAGACGAACATCGCTTACAATCCATCACTGATCAATAATATATTATCTTTATGATGTCCAAAACCGATATTAGAATTTATTTAATTGCGAATGTTATCATTGGCTGGATTGGCAAAGAACAAAAATTTATTTTTTTATTTTACGCATATTAAAAATATTTTACTGTTTTTAACTCACAAAAAAAATAAAATAAGTAATATAAATACAACCGAAACAAATCCGATATAATACCGGTAAAAATCCGAATAAAGGTAACGGTTTTTTATCGGTAACGGTATTTAAAATTTTTTATTTCGGTATTGGTAACGGTAACGGTAGTCAATATTAAAGGGTTTTTAATCGGTAACGGTATTGAAAGGGTAACGGTAGCCAACACTGCAAAATATACATTTGTACAAACAAATTTCAAGTTGTGTATAGCCTAGTTGGCTAGTAGGATCTGCAGTTTATGATTTGTAGTTATGGCCTTGGTTCAAACTAGTGCCTACGGTCAGTACCGTAGAACCGGGAATACCGGTATTCCCGGTTCTCGGTATTCCCGGGAAGTGGTACCGGTTTCCCGGTTCTTGAGTTATTCCCGGTATTCCCGGGAATACCGGTATTCCCGGTTCCGGTTCTGACGGTATTCCCGGGACTACCGGTATGTATATTTTGTAAAATTGTGTAGAACTAAAATTTTTTCTTTGCTTTTACCAAAAAAATACAAAACATGTTAAAAACACCATTTCCTAATTTTTTTATGAACTTAAGAAAAATATAGTTACATGATTTTTTAATAATTTTACAAACACAACTGAATATTTCTGAAATACTGATTAAATGGTGTAATTTAAATATTTTATGGTATAGTATTTTCTTATTTTTTGAGAACCGGTACCAACATTAGAACCGGGAATACCGGTATTCCCGGGAATATATCTAGAACCGGGAAACCGGTACCAGAACCGGGAATACCGGTATTCCCGGGAATACCCAGAACCGGGAAATGGGGGGCACTAGTTCAAACCCCGGTCGCGATTTTTTTTTTTTTTTTTTATTGTTCTGATGTTAGATATAATTTTTTTATAATAACAATTAAAATGTTGTGGAATTTTTGTTAAAAATAAATATTTTTTTCGATGGAACAACAAATTCAAGAATTCCTAAAATCTAGATCGGAAATCATTTCGAAATCGATTAATTTTTCAATAAAAATATGAGTTCGAGAAACGTTAAAATATCGACTGTATATAATATCGACTTCGAATCATTTTTGCGGAAAACCTTCGAAAAAATTGTCGCCTCGAAACTGTGCAGACTGGGTTCTTTTTTAATCACTTGAATAAGGAATTTTGGAATACAGACCAAGTAGGACCTGAATCCAATTTGTAATGAATAGCAATCCCTCAAACAATAAAAACAAAACAAATTTGTTTCGAATTTCAATAAAAATGGGACTAACAAAGCTCTTGGCTCTTCCGTAAAGGAAAAAGTACTGACTTTGAAGTCCAAAGTGTTAAAGCCGTTGAAATCGCTAAAATAATAGAGAGGGGCAAACCTGTTGTATGCAATTATTTAAATAACATTAAGAACTATGGAAAAAACACTAATGGAAGCCAGTGTTGGTATTTGAGAAATTTCAATTAGTGCCAAGTTGAAGGCTAAAAAGGGCCAAATTATGTTGAAAAGGGCCAAAAAATATTTTTTTTAAAATATTTTTTAGTACTTCTTACACAACACTATAACTTTTTTTATATGACGGTTTTGAAAGTAAAATCATCTCTGCGGGAAATGTGACCAGTCTAGGACCGGGCATAGAGTGTTTTTTTTGTACAAAAAGGACCTGTCAATAATTAACACCTTGTGATATGTTCCAGGACTTGTGTCGAACTGATCTTTCAGATCACCGGACACATTTTTACTGGTCTTAGAACTAGTATTCCATGACCAGTTCGCGTTGAATAAGTCATGGGATAGGTTTTTAGGATTAATTTTTCCAGTAGGACCAATCAATTTCCCTCAGGGATTAAGCACTTCAAAATCTTAATTAAAAGGAAACTTTAAACTTACATTGTTGTAAGGGGGAACAACTGATAATTTTTTCGTGTTTGTAATACATAATTAAATTTTAGTACGAATATTTTTATTTTAAATAAATTTTGACAATATTTGGAGAGAATGAAAAAGGGCCAAAACTGTTATTTGTGGTGCCACTGATCATTCACTAGTGCCAAAAATGGCACTATTGTGCCACATTTCCCAACCGTGATGGAAGCAATAAAATGGCAATAACAGAGCGACGTTGACAGGTTGCAAAATTCTCAAAGAAAGTGGTGATTTATCAGTGCATTTTTTTATATTTTTCCGCTTATTCGTTACAAAGATATGTATATTCGATTAAAAAGTGAAATACTCGATTCCTTATTGATATGATTCGCAGTGTAAATGAGGTGAATACACTGAAAGAATTTTGTTCATTACGGCTATGAAAACGTACATTGGAAAAAAATCATTAGAAGTCAGCCAATGATGCCCTTCATAGAATCTATGAAACAAATTCATAGAAACCACAAATCTATGAAAAAAGTTCATAGGCTATGAAAAAAAAATTATTTTTAATTCTATATTTATTTATTTTATTATTTCGTTTTATTTATTTTATTATTTAATTTTTATTTATTTTTTTTTTATTATTTTATTTATTTACAATTTTCTATTTTTTTAACATTTTTATACCCTCCAACCACAGTATGGGGTATACTCACTTTGTCATTCCGTTTGTAACGCATAGAAATATCGGTCGGGGACCCCATAAAGTATATATATTATTGATCTATGATCGATTATAAGTCATTCTATGAATGGCCGTCCGTCCGTCTGTATAAAGCACGATCCAGTCCAAAATCAAAGAGCTAGACTCTTGAAAATTGGCACGAATGTGTCTCATGGTCATAGGCCGGTTAAGTTCGGAAATGGGTAAAATCGGATAAGGGGCAAAAAAGTTCCTCCTTATAGAACTTAAAAAACCTCTATAAAAACGCCATTTTTTACAGCTTTTTTTGAAACAAATGAAACCTTTTTATGTCAGAAGGAGTTAAAAGTCATACAATTAAACACCGGGGGGCTACAAAATATTGTTTTTTTTGTCCTGCCCCCTTTTGTGGGCGTGGATTAAAAAAAAACAAAAAAACTCGGAAAAATGGTATAACTAAAGTTCAAAAAGCATAATAAATAATTTAGTAAACATTAATTGCGTTGGGGAAAGTAACCCCCAGCATCCCCAACAAAGCCTCCCCTAAAAACGCCTCTGATTTTTTTTATGTATTTTAACATGTTGGAGGGTATCAAAGATTCGGCACAGCCGAATTTAACAGTCTCACTTGTTATGTTTTTAACCCACCGAGATTCGAACACAAAACCAGTTGTTCCTGAAGCTTAGTCTCTAGCCACCGAGCTAAAGTATACAAACAAATTATAAGAATTAAAATACATTTTGTTTAATGTTCTGCTTTAACATATTGAGTTTGTATCAATGCTCTGTAACAATGCTCTGCCAAAAGCTGTGTGTGTGTTTGTAGAAAACAAAATTTTTGTGTATTTGCAAAAAAAAAAACGAACATTGTAAACTAAGTGATAGTTGGCGAGATTTTCTTCCTTTGGTGGCGCTGATAGCTAAGGCGTCGACAATAATTTTCACAACCGGTAGGTCTTGGGTTCGAATACCACCAGAGCAGCAACATTTTTTTGAAACTTTTTTTATGTTTTTATTTTTTTGTTATTTTTTGTAATTTAATTAATTTTTTTTAATTTAGTAACATTATTTTAATTATTAAAAAAATTCTATGAATTTAACAAAATCTATGAATAAAATTCTATGAAATATTTCACAATACTAATGAATATTCATTCAGACAATGAATTGTCTAATAGATTCTATGAATTTGGTTTAATGAAATTTGTTCATAGATAATATGTACAATAATTCTTTCAGTGCAGTCTGAAAAAAATTGCATTTTATAATTCCCTGGGTCCAAGCGCAGTTCTTTAAACATCTTCATGTAAGAAAAAGTCTCAGATTCTTAGAAAATTTTTCCATAGAAAAAGTCTGAGAAAATTTTTCCATAGAAAAAGTTTCAGTTTCTGAGACATTTTCCTATAAAAAAAGTCTTTACAAAAAATGTCTCAGAATCTGGGAATTTTTCTGTAGAAAATATGAATCAGAATCTGAGAATATTTTCTATAGAAAAATTCTCAGATTCTGGAACATTTTTTCTATAGAAAAATTTTCAGACTCTGAGACTTCTATAGAAAAATTTTCAGATTCTGAGACACTTTTTCTATAGAAAAATTCTCAGATTCTGAGATATTTTTTTTATAGGAAAATTCTTTGATTCTGAGACATTTTTTCTATAGAAATAGTCTCAGATTCTGAGACATTTTTCTGTAGAAAAATTCTCAGATTCTGAGACATTTTTTTCTATAGAAAAATTCTCAGATTCTGAAACATTTTTTCTATAGAAAAAATGGTAGATTCTGAGACATTTTTTCTATAGAAAAATTCGCAGATTCTGAGAAATTTTTTTATAGAAAAATTCTCAGACATTTTTGTTATAGAAATAGTCTTAGACTCTGAGAACATTTTTTCTGTAGAAAAATTCTCAGATTCTGAGACATTTTTTGTATAGAAAAAGTCTCAGACTCTGAGATATTGTTCCTATAGAAAAAGTCTCACACAGAAAAAAATATTGAGAAAAACAATTTGAGTAATCACTTGTTTAAATTTTTAAATAAGATTTGAGTAATTTTTTAATTGACGCAATTAAAAATTTACTCAAAAATGAAAAAAAGTTGAGTAAATAATTTTATACAAAATTTAATATTTTTTTTTTGTTTTTTTTTTATTCTCTGCGTGTTTTGAATTCACATTTAGTTTATAGTTTTTTGTATATGTATATGAACGTTTATGATTTCAAAATGAAAGTTTCCTATTTATTTTCCTTTAAAACATAAATATATTTGGTAAAGTTTGAAAAAAACATTTTTTTAAAAAAAAAAATTGAAACTTTTTTGGACTTAAAAAAAATAAATTGATAAGTTTTGAGTGAATTTTTACTTGACACAATTAACAAGGTACTTAAAAATCGAAAAATTTTTAATTGTGTCCATTAAAAATTTACTAAAATTTTTTAGTAAGCATTTAATAATTTTTTATTAAAAATTTACTCAATACTATTAAATCGGTTACTGGTGCAAAATTGAGTAATTTTTTACTCAATAGTATTAAAAATTTACTCAAATTGTTTTATATTTTTTCTGTGCAGATTCTAAGACATGCTTATAGGAAAGTTATCAGATTTTGAAAAATTTTTTTCTATAAAAAAATTTTCCGATTCTGAAACCTTTTTTCTTTAGAAAAATTCTCAGATTCTGAGACATTTTTCTACAGAAAAATTCTCAGATTCTGAGACATTTCTTCTATAGAAAAATTCTCAGATTCTAAGACATTTTTATTATAGAAAAATTCCCACCAACAAATTTCAAAATATGCTGGAGCACGGACAAAAATCGATTGTTTTTTTTGTAACGCCCTTATGTACATTTTAATACATATCAGTGTACAATTTAAATACATATCAGCGCATTCATAAAAAAGTAATTAAATATTAATATTTTCAGCATGAATAATTTTTAATAAAAATATTTATAAATATTGCATAGTTTATATGTATGATCAAGAAGCATAAGTTAATAGGAGACAAAAAATCGCTACCAAACGACCGATGTGAAACTTCAAGCTAGAGATGTGAGCGTGAGTGGGTTTTATCTCACACTCACGCAAACAATAATCTAATCACCCACTGATCACTCTCGCAATTTTTTTCATTACTCTCGCTCACTCACTAGTTACGTGTGCTAAAAATAAAATTGCTAATGCTAACGCGTGACTCACTTCGGATTTAATCACACTCACGCATGAGTCACGCAAACTGTACTCACGCAATAAAATCGTATTACAAACATTTTTTTTTAAATTTTTTTTTAAATATATACAGGCAAATTTTCCTTTTTTTCAAATTTCAAAATCATCGAGGTCGGAAAAGTTGCTTTTGAGGGGCAATATTAGCACAAAACAAGTGAAAGTGTTAAATTCTGTGCCGAATCTTTTATAACTTCTAACATGTTGAAAAAATTAAAAAAAAAATTTTAAAGGTGCGTTTTATTTGTGGGGGCTTTGGCGGGAGCTTTTTATACAGTGTAAAACACCTTGCCAGGAAAAAACGAGATTCCAATATTGTTTTCAATTTTCAAATGAGCGATTTGGTCGTGTTTTGAATTTTTTGTACTCCTCCTAGTATACGATTCTATCTATGATGAGTAAAGAAAAGAAAATATTTTTCTCAAAATCTTTCAATCATCCTATCCTCATTGTCATATTTCTTATCGAAAATAATAAGGATCAGTAGCTTAAACAAAAAAGCCACCTTAAAACACTCTATAAATAAATTTTAAGAAATTATTTTTTTCAAATATTTTTCGGTATTTTTTACTTTTACCATTAGTGATCCTAATTGAAAGCGATCATGTGGAAATGTCGAAAGTTTTTTTTTTGTATTTAGTGCAGTTTGCCGCATTTTCATTATAAAGGAGCAAGTAAACGAACGTACAATCTAGAGATGAGCGCGTGAGTGAATTTTGACTAACACTCACTCACGACAGGAATTTTTAAATCACGCACACTCACGAGCATATTTTTTCTACTCACACCCACTCACAATCATGTGGGTAAATTAATTCCAACTCACAAAACTCTTACTTATATAAAAAAAAATTAAAATTACCAAAATCTAACAAAATTTTTGACAAAATTTAAGGTTTAGCCCAATTTTATAAGTCTTTTTGTTTTTTTCGGAACGAAATTAAAAGTTAAGCCAAATTTTATTTTTTTTTACTTTTTCGGCACGAAATATGAAGAGATAATAAATCACGCAAACCTACACAAAAAAATCGACTCACGCACACTCATTCAAAAATCTGACTCACTCGCACTCACTTACGAAATTTGTTTCCCTACTCACACTCACTCACAATCACGTGAGTAAAATTGAGTTCAGTCAATCTTACGCAAACCTACACAAAAAAATCGACTCACGCACATTCACTCACGCTAAAATCTTACTCACGCACACTCACTCACGCATTTTTTTCCTACTCACTTAAAATTACGTGAGTAAAATTGAGTTCAGTCAAACTCATGTGCCCATCTCTAGTACAATCTACTACTTGGGAAACCAGGTTTTCTGGTTAAATGTTTGCTTTTGGTTTCTTTGAGAAAACAAAAAATAAAAAAACTTAAGATAATTATTATTTAAGGAAGAGAAAGAATATTATTCATCCTCATAAATGTGTATGAAAAGATATGGTGCGAACGGCATCAATTTCATTTGAGTATCACTTTGCATTATGTTCCATTTTATTGATGAATGCATCAATAAATTTATTTTTTTGAGATATGAAGAAATATAAAAGAAGAAATACAACAAAAAAATATGTATTTGACTTCTTTTATGCGTTTGAATGAGTAATATTTTTTTTTTTTAAATTAAAATTGCTTTTTAAGTGCGTACAAAAATGTCAGAATTTTAAGACAAAATTGTTTATACAAATTAGAGATGGGCACACGAGCAGATTAGAGCGTGATTCACGCGTGAGTGTGCGGGATTAAGATTTTTCACAAGGGATGTGTTCTGCCGTTTTGGCGTCAATTTCACAGAACCTACCTATTTCAGTGTCCGATAAGTTCTTCTTCATAAGTTGATAGCAAAGATTACAATGTCCAGTGAGGTAACCAGTTAGAATCCTTAGATCCTTTTTGTCGAGATTAATGGCGTTTTCTTTTCTGGCAAAAAATGTAGCATTTTGTAACATTTTTTTTATTCTTTGAATTTTTTGTGTTCTTTTCTAAAAAAAATGCACACTTTTGAAAAAATATTATGTTCTTTTCTCAAATTATTGCCTGGCCGTGAGGTAAAAAATGCATATTTTCAACCCCGAAATCAAATGACGGGGTGAAAAACTGCCCTGATATTCTCTCATGTAGCAAAACTCAAATTAAGCGAACAAGTTAACTGATGCTGTTGTGGTGCAGAGGATGGTGTCGTGGCATGTGACACTGGAGGTCCGGGGTTCAAATCCCGGTATGGACAAATTTTTTTTTTTTTATTCTGGTATTTTTTTTTATTCAATTACGTATTATTTTTTTTATTTAATAATGTTTTTTTTTAAATAATTTAATAATTTTTTTAAAAAAAAGTAAATTTTCATATAAAATCGACTAAATTTGTTAATTTTTTGGTATTTTTTTTTTTTAAGTTTAAATAATTAAAAACAAAATAATTTAAAGCAAAAAAAAAAATAAAAAAAATATGTGATGGCCATCGCCGGGATTCGAACCTGAGCTGCCGGCAATATAAGCGAAAAACACATCCATCGAACCAGCAAATCAGGGCAATTTGCGTACAAAACAGCATTTTTTGTGTTCTTTTCTGAGTGAAAAAAATGCAACATCGTTTCAGGGCCATGTCAACATTTTAAAATTTAACATTTTAACAATGCACAATTTTTTGTTCAGAAAAGAAAACACCATAAGTAATCGTTTAGATACCCCAGGGGATGGATCTTTTCGCCTGCCGCTCCAGAACAGTGGTTCCAGTGATTGACAAATTCAGAGTCCCTCCATAATCGTTAACTTTCCATGATGTGCCCAACGGACACACCACAGATGGTTTCCGGACCAATGAAAGAGCATCTTGCACTACGATTGGCCAGACAGTCTGTCCGTTCGTTGCCCAAGTGCCCCTCATGGCCCGGGATCCATCTGAGAGTGAGTTCATTGTTGCGGCCTGGTTAGTTTAAGGACGAATCCCGAGGGCAAATATTCTGAGCTCTTCGCTGCACACACTTATCTTGTTGAAGGGCAGTTTTGTACTACACTAAAAAAAAAAATACTGTAAATTTAGCAAAAAATTTAGTTAAATTTAACTAAAAAAGCACCTGATTTTGGGCCTACTAAATTTTTAGTTAATTTAACTAAAAATATTTAGCTAACTTTTCGTAGAATGAATGTAGCAAAAAAAAAAACCGTAACTTTAACTAAAAATTTAGCTGAAATTTCGTAGGGTTTTTGTACATATATTAACAAAAAAATTTGTTGAATTCAGCTAAACTTTTTGTTACTTTTCGTAAACTAAAATTTACAAAATATTTTATAAAAAATTATAAGTTTATTTTTTCTGTTTTTTCATCAGCTTAAATAGAACTTATGAGATTTGCATAGGAGGCTACACAAGAAATTTCACTTAACAAATTTGTTACGAAAAATCAGCAAATTAATTAGTAAAAATTCGAAAACTCAGTTTTGAAGTCAACAAAAAAAATTAATTCAAAATTTGTTCAAAACTAGTATTTTCGTAAATTGAACTTAACTAAAAAAAGTAGTTAAAACGCTGATTTTAACTAAAAATTTGCTAAAAAGCCAGTAAACTTGAGTTAACAAAAAAAAATTTGTTAACTTTACAGTTTTATTTTTTTGAGTGTACCCTAGTATTTTTTCTCACTTCGCATCCTGACATACGAAGTGTAGCTACTTGCGCCTCTCAGAATTTTGGATCATAACATCATTTCTGCACTTTTTTCATTTTCGGAACTTCGTAGTGGTTCAAAACCAGCAACGAAGCGCTCTACTTTTGTACATGAAAAGGCTCGTTAGGCTGAGCTTAACAATTTATATCAGCATTTCAACTGGAAAATCTGTTTTATTGATGATAATGTTAACACTGCGGCAGAAATTATAGTAAATGTCCTTTATCGGTCGAACTAGCCGTATGTGGAATAACCTCCAAGCAGAAGTCTTAATAAAAATTAAAATTAAATCTCCACAAACACTACTCCCTCTTTCACTCTCCTCATAACCTATTTTCCTAATACCAACACAATGTATTGCATTAGTTGCGGACATCCCTGAGTATTAGCTCAAAGTAAAAACAAAAAATACCCGAAAGCACTTAGAGTAAAAGTTTTTGAGGTTTTCAGTTTTTAAGATTCTCAAGACCCTGTCAGGCCCCTAACTAAAGTAGAGCGAAACGGACAAAGTTTTTGAATGAAAATCTAAGGCGACCCTATAGAACCATACCCATGGGGTACGAACCCAATGGTTCGGTCTGGACCCAATCTAGTCCTCAAATGTGTGTGAACTAAAACAATGGTTCTCAAACGGTGGGTCGCGGCCCCCTAGAGGGTCGCGGAAGAGTTTCAGGGGGTCGCAAACAATTTTGTTAAAACCTTAAATTTTGGTAAATTTAAATTTAACAACATGTTGTTAATGTTAATGTTAATTTTGTTAAAACCTTAAATTTTGGTAAATTTAAATTTAACAACATGTTGTTAATGTTAAATGTGCACATTTTTTTATTGTTGAGTTATAAAAATATACAAATACTTTTATTAAAGGAATAAATTATTTCCATCACTTAAGGTCCCTCCGTAATCAGTGTGCAGTTGTTAATTTCCCGGGATGCCCAACAATGACTTGTGAAGTTTTTAGTTGAGTCTGGGATCTGACAGTTCGTTTTCTATTAACTTTTCGATGCTGATTCCGAATCTGGGTTTCAATTTTTTTTTTTTACGTTAGGTTTTTGAGAAAATTAAAGGCGAAGTTTACAAAAACGTATTCTTGTGCATTTTTAAGAGCTTTGTTTGTGTTTTTTTTGGATGCGTCTGGGATCTGACTACATTTTTTGATTTATTTTTTAATGCTGATTTCAAATCTGTATCCGAATAACGGATCTAGATTCGTGGTCGAATAAAATTTCGGTCAATACCAAACATTGGTACATAATTTTGAAAAAAAGAACAATCATTACTCTAAATTAGACTTTAAATGCTTTCTTGGTAAACATTTCTTCATTGCTGATCAGGTTGAATTGGTATTTTTCTTTTATTTTCGAAAATAAAAAATGGATGACGATAGTAAGTTTCGATATAAAATGCCGTAGTTCCGGACCTGGTTTCCAAATTTTTAAGGAAATTGAGGTCAAAGTTCATAAAAATTGTGTTTTTTTTTTTAATTTTTAGAAGTTTTTTACGTGAAATTTTTGGTATGCGTCTGGGATCTGACCACAGGGTTTCGATTAATCTTTCAATGCTGCTTCTGAATTTGGTTTCCAAATTTTTCCATTACTTTAGGTTTTTAAAAAAACTGAGGGCAAAGTTCACGTTAGTATTTATACCCTACACCACACTGTGGTACAGGGTATAATGAGTTTGTGCTGATGTTTGTAACTACCCGAAATATTGGTCCTAGACCCACCTTTAAGTATACCGATCGACTCAGAATCACTTTTTGAGTCGATTTAGCGATGTCCGTCCGTCCGTCCGTCCGTCCGTCCGTCTGTCTGTCTGTCTGTCTGTCCATGTAAACGGTGTAAACACGATACAGGTCGCAATTTTTGATCAATTGACTTGAAATTTGAAACTTAAGTCTCTCTTGGCCCAAGGACGAAGCCTATTGAAATTGGAAAATCGGTCCATATTTAGACCTAGCCTCCATACAAAGGTCCTCTTTAGCTTTGGCTCAAATGACTCTAATAACCGTATTACAGAAGGTATCGTTTTGAAATTTGGAAGGTAAACATGTTTTGTCTTCACAAATCATCATTCCGAATTTCAAAGAAATCGGACCAGTCCTTCTTGTAGCCCCCATACAAACCACCTTCCCGATTTTCGCATAAATGTCTCAAATGTCATGAAAATAGAAAATGTTTAATTAAAATTTTGTTTGTGTATGTTAAACGCGTACTTAAATAACTTTATCAAACCTGATAATCATCGGACCAGTTTTGGACTCAGGCCCCTTGTGAAAATTTCGCCCGATATTCAGTTAAAGCGGTTTATTGTCAACAAATAGAAGCCTATTTCACTCAAATTTGATTTGTGAGTGTTTTTTACACTTATTAAAGATTTTACAACATATAGATCTAATCGGTCCATGGGACCCATTTTCCGGGAAACTCTGGTGTAGGGTATTATATGGTCGGTCTTGACCGACTATAACTTTCTTACTTGTTTTTTTTATGTTAGGGGGTCGCGAAAAATTTCAAATATTGAAAAAGGTTCGCAAAGCAAAAGTTAGTGAGAAGCTCTGAACTAAAATATAAATAAAATTTTTCACATTTTCTAGTTAAATTTGTTTTTCTTATATTTTGTCCTGAAACTTGCATTCCTATATGCAAGAAGGGAACAAAATAAAAGTTATCTGTTTTTGTTTCGCTGCCCAATCTCACATTTAGCGGGTCAAGGGAGAGGGAGAAAAACGGGATTTTTTTGAACATTTAATACAGATCGAAAGGTTTTTTGAAGGCCTTTCCAATAGCGTATCGGTTGTGTCTAAATACGGCTTCAAGAAGTCTGTTATTGTCAAAAATGTATAAACGTTGAGGTAGTTTATATCGGGATGTATATACGTACGACCCCCAAAATCATATATAATAATCTCTATTAAAATTAGGCTGACCTTTATTTTTGGTTTGGCGAAAATTCTGCTAGGTCGGCTTTTATTAGGATTTTCCCAAGAGCCCATATTTTTTCATACAGTGGCAACCCATTTTTAAATTTTAGATTGGGAAGCTTAAAAAACAGGTTACTCTTATTTTTCTTCCCTTATTCCAATAGTCATGTTTCAGGACAATCGGTGGGTGCCCTGTGAAATACCTTCCTTGTAAGACAAATGAAAAAAAATCGTTGGCGCCAAATCATTACCATTTTTTTTTTCTCAAAATTTAGTTGATTTTCCTATATTTTATCACCCTTTTTTTTGAGTGTACCAATTCGTCTACCTGATATTAATTTTTTTAATCAATTCTACAAACATTTTAATCAAAATCCGTTTTCAATTTTTTCTGTGTAGTATTTTTAGTTTTGTTGAAGACGTGGCAACGAATTAATTCAATTCAATATGTATATATTTTATAGTTTTTCTGATTTTTGTTTTATTTTTTTGTTGTACCATAGATTATTTGATTCATTTTTCATATGAATTAATATATTCCAGTAGCCAGGGCAGTGTTAAACATTAGCGAGGTACAGATTTTTGTGTTATCAAAAGATTTTTTTTTTCTTTTAAAAAATTTAAACAATATGAAAAATAGTTTTTATTGTTGTAAGAAAAAGAAAATAAATAAAAAAATTAAAAAATTTATTCATTGAGGGCCTCACGTAATAATAACCGCCGTATCGTTTTGAATGGCACGTCTGTCTGTCCGTCTATCTGTTGTTTTTTTACATTTTCATTGTCCCTCCTCTACTCATTTATTAATAAAAAAGGCCATAAGTAATTTGAAGTGCAGATGTGTGTCAAAAGGTCAATTTATAGTTTCTTCTTAGTTAGCTCCTTTTTTTTATTACAGATTTTTTATAATTTAAAATTTTTCAAAAAACAAGGAAACATAATTTCAATTGTTTGCAACACAACGAATGTTACACTTCATTTGTGTAATACGATTTCCTGTGAGTTCTATGTACGTTTGTCAAATTATATTGATTTGATTTCTGTTATTTTAACGCATTTCCAATACGGGTTTTTCTTTTTTTGATATTGTATAAACGTTGGTAACACGGAAGTCTAATACTATGGTAGTTAAACTAACCGTGTTTTTTTAAAAAGATTTCTTTTGATGATTTTATGGCCATCTGTAAAAAATTTTCATTGATAATAATTTTTTATATTTTTCTTTTTTGGAACAATGCCTGCGTTTTAATGACCATTTTATTGCTTATGGAAAATTTATATGAATATTTGATGATTTTTAACGATAACGTTTTTCTTTTTAATAACGTATTAATAATAATGATGAAGTTGATTTCTTTTTTATAAAGTTTTAATACGTATGGAAATTGTAAAAGATGTAAAAAAAAACTTTTAGAAGGTCCCCCATTTTTTCAAAAATAGAATTAGATAACGAATGCCCTGTAGTTTTACGGGAAATAGTACCATCGAAAATCCTTGTAAACGTACAAAGAAAAAAATGTGGGGGAAAATTTTTTGAGTAATCACTTGTTTAAATTTCAACAGAAAATTTGAGTAATTTTTTAATTGACGCAATTAAAAATTTACTCAAAACCTTTTTTTAAAATGTAAGTAAATAATTTAATTAAAATTAAATAATTTTTATTTTTTTTTTAATTCTCTTAGTTTTTAGAATTCTCATTTTGTTTATAGTTTTTTGTATATGGGCACTTCCACCGAAAGGTCTACCAAAACCAAAAAACCAAAAGTTCTTGAAATCCATTTGTTTTAACATATTTTCATAGGAAAACAATCAAATTTTACTAACGTGAACAAATTGTACATTTATTCATAACCCATTTTGAGATATTAGAATGTAAAGTCGAGCAAGCCAATTTTTTCTCATTGGGACATTTCTATTGCACCTTTTGTTTTGTTAAAAGTTCTTAAAGAGAAGCATTAAATATTGACTTTTGCTTTTAAAAAATCTTTCTGGAGATACAAAGAGCTAAAAAAATGCATAACAAACTATGCAATTCAAAAAATAACGGTTAGTTTTTGCTATGCTTTATCACATATTTCGATGTCCCGTGCGACATTGGAAAACAACATTTGTAATTAGTGCGTCAAGTGGACATGACGAAAGTTCATCAAATATTGAGAACAAACACAAATTTTTATTACAATTAAAATAAAAAAAAATAATTAAAAAATAATAAAATCTGTGATCAGGGTTCTTATATAAAGTTGGTCACGTGCGACATGGTAAGTGTGGATTTTAAAATTTTGAAAAAAATTTTTTTTTCTTAAATAAATGATTTACTTATTTTAATACATTCTTTTAAATTATTTAAATATAGATGAGTATAAACGGCGAAAAAAATAAAGAGTGATGCAAACGGCGGAGAGAAAAGTTGAAGGAAGATGAAATGAAATTACGTGACAATAAATTAAACAAGTTGAAAAGTTAAATTCGACTAGGCGAATCGATGAATACCCTCCACAATGCCCTTTTTAAGTGAAAGTAAATGACATTTGGGATTAGAAATATTTAATGTTATGTAAAAAATTTTTTTTTCTAATTGTAAGTAATTTTTGAAAAAAAAAAAAAATTATTTACTAAATTTTTTTTGAGTGTAAAATTTTTTTGAGTGTAAAACTTTTTCGAGTGTACTTTTTTGTGACAAAATTTTTGAATGACAACAATACGTTGTAAAATAGTTTTGTGACTTACCAATGTTTTAAAATCATGTTAACGGGTTTTCAACACGTGAGTTTAAGGTGAAACTAATCTGAAATTCTCGGATTTGCTAATAACTTTTGAACCACTGAACCGATTTGGCTGAAATTCAATTCGAACCAGACCAGGGGAACGAAAAATATATATGCCAAGTTTTCTAAGCTTATTTATTTATAATTTGTTAAAAAAGAACAACAAAAAAAAACATAAATATGATGATGGAAAAAACGGTCCCGTGCGACATGTCCCGTGCGACAGTGATTAAAGTTAAATTAAAAAAAAAGTTGAAATAATTTTGAGGTAAAATTTTACAACTTTTAAGAGACATTATAAGCCAACATTTCAAAATTAGTCGCATTGTGATATTGCCTCAGGTTTCGCTGAAATCAGAGTTTTGATTGATAGTCGCGAAAACGACTTCTGTTTTTTGTCCCGTGCGAATGGTTGTGTTTTTGGGGATTATATCGAAAGATTGAAACAATTTTCAAAATCAACCTGAGTAACAATTATAGAGCTAGTTAAGAGCTATAAGTTTCCCCTTTTGTCAAGAAAAAAAATCTCTTTATTTTGACTTTTTTTCAACTTTAATGTGTGCAACGGTCACGTTCGACATGATGGAATTGCCCATATGTAAATAATAGTTTGAAATCATCTTTATGAAATTTTTCTATGTCTTTAAGCAGTGGCGGGTACAGCTTTTGGGTTTGGGGGGGGGGGGAATTTTTTTTTTTACTTCGAATAAAAAAAATTATCAATTCAAAAAAAGTGATGGCAGAGCTATAAAATCAAATAAAGCTATAAAATCAAATAAAAATCGGCTGCAGAACACTTACAGGCGATTTTTCCATTAAAAATCAAAAACTTTCTTAATGAAAAATTTCTTAGAATCTGAGACTTTTTTCCTATAGAGATCTTTTCCTATAAAATAAGTCTTAAATTCAGAGATTCTGCGGCCTTTTTCCTATACAAAAAATCACAGATTCTTAGGCCATTTTCCTATAGAAAAAGTCTCAGATATTGCGACCTTTTCCTGTAAATAAGCCTCAAAATCTGAGAAGTGTTTCCCATTTTTTCTATAAAAACGTCTCAGATTCTGGAACATTTTTCCTACACAAAAAGTCTCAGAAAAACAGTCTCGGATTCGGAGACATTTTCTGGAAGAAAAAGTCTCAGATTCTGAGCATTTTGTGGACCAAAATCTCTAATCAGCATTTTTGGACTAAAATCGCGATTTTTTTTTAAATATTTTTTAGATAACATTCTTAACATTTTCCAACTTTTGAGACCAATTTGGATAAAAAATATAATTTTTATGTTTAAAAACAAGCGTCTGTGGACCAAAATCGTGGTTTTGAAATTTTTTAAATATTTTGTCAATAAAGTACGCAAAATTTCCGAAGTTTTAAGCCGGGTTGGGTAAAAAATTCGGACATGAAGTCGAAATACATAATTTTTTCCAACTTTGACCGCTGATTGCCGACTGAATATGATCCTGCCATTTTTTTTTATAAATTTTACCATATGCAGCTCTAACGTGGCCATCGTTTGGCAGGTATTACGACACGAAATTCGAAAACTTAAATTTGACAGGACGCCCTAATATATATCGGTCAAAATTACGATACAAAACCACAAATCTGGACCTGTGTCTTCAAATTTTTTTTTATATTATGAACACAGTACTCGCGATAAAAGATTTTCATTTTTTAAAAATCACCAAAAATTTAAAAAGTGGTGTAGTCACACTGTCGCTTACGACAGGAATTTTTGAATCACGCACACTCACTCACGAGCATATTTTTTCTACTCACACTCACTCACAATCGCGTAAGTAAATTAAAAACAACACACACTCACGTGCACTCAAGCACGCTTCACTCACACTCACGTTGACTCACACTCACGAAACTCTTATTTATACAAAACAAATTTCAAAAACTATAATTTCAAAAATCTTTCAAAATTTTCAGCAAAATTTAAAGTTCCGCGAAATTTAACATTGTGTATAATGAGTTTGTGCTGATGTTTGTAACAACCCGAAATATTGGTCCTAGACCCACTTTTAAGTATACCGATCGACTCAGAATCACTTTTGGAGTCGATTTAGCGATGTCCGTCCGTCCGTCCGTCCGTCTGTCCGTCCGTCTGTCTGTCTGTCTGTCCATGTAAACGGTGTAAACACGATACAGGTCGTAATTTTTAATCAATTAACTTGAAATTTGAAACTTAAGACTCCCTTGGTCCAAGAACGAAGCCTATTGAAATTGGAATAAATCGGTCCATATTTAGACATAGCCCCCATACAAAGGTCCTCTTTAGTTTTGGCTTAAATGACTCTTATAGCCGTATTATGATATTAAATTTTAATTTAGTTCGGTTTGAGTCCATATTAATTATTTCTGAGAAATAATAATTGTTGTACAATGAGAAAATCTGAAAAAAATCATTGTACAACAATTACCGAAACTAAATTAAAATTCAGTTATAAAATATACAGTCCAACAATATATAAACACAATTAATACACAACTCATAAGGTACATTGCAATTTAGTAATATTTCTAAGAATTAGAAATATGAAACAAAAATTCAAACCTAACGGACATTTTTCAAGATTTGAAATGTCCTACTAAGGGTTAACAATGGGAAAAATACAACTCTGTTAAAAGTTAAGATGGATTAAGTTTCTGCCAAATGAATACAACACGAATTAATGGTGAATAGGGGTTATTCAACACAAAGAGGAGTAATTCCAATTCTTAATTTCTTCAAAAGTTTCATTTAAATGGCTAATTTTAATCTGACACACATTAAGTGTGTGGCAATCGAAGGAGTGCTGATGATGGAAGGGTGGCATCTTCCGAAAGCTGTCGACATCTCCACTTAGCCTGTGTTGTCACTTGATTTTTTTCAGATTTTCTCATTGTACAACAATTATTATTTCTCAGAAATAATTAATATGGACTCAAACCGAACTAAATTAAAATTCAGTTATTTTATGAAAATATAAAATATTTAATTAAAATTTTGTTTGTGTATGTTAAACGCGTAATTCAATAACCTTATGAAATCTGATTACCATCGGACCATTTTTGGACTTAGGCCCCATGTAAAAATTTCGCCCGATATTCACTTTAATCGGTTTATTGGCAGCAAATCGAAGCCTATTTCACTCAAATTTGTTTTGCAAGTGTTTTTAAGACTAAAGAAAGATTCGACAAAATATATATCTAATCGGTCCATGTTTGAACTTGGGACCCATTTTCCGGGAAACTCTGGTGTAGGGTATTATATGGTCGGTCTTGACCGACTATAATTTTCTTACTTGTTTTTTTTGCTTTTTTCGGGACGAAATCTTAAGTTAAGCTAAATTTTACAATTTTTTTGTTGCTTTTTTTGGTACGAAAGGAAATATAAAGAGAAAATAAATCACGCAAACTCACGCAAAAAAATCGACTCACGCACACTCACTCACGCAAAAATTTAAAAAATGTAATTTCTACAGTTCTTCTTGTAGTCCCTACAAACCACCCTCACGATATTCATATTGGCCTCTGTTCTGTTTTTCACAACTTTTCAATTCACATGAAAATTTCCGAATGACATGAAATCGAGTTTGGTCTTTTGTTGTTTACGTTTTCATTCGAAGTTGAAATCAAATAACTAATATTTAAAAAAGTATAAGGAAAAAAGTGCATTCGTTTTACTTTCACCAAACTTTAATAAAGTGAAACAAAACGAAAAAAAAATCAGATGTAAAATCTGGAACACAAAAAAAAAAAAAAATCGGAAATTTTCACTTTCACATTTTTTATGTGAATTATTTTTTTTGGAACAGCGGTTATAATCTCTCAAAATTTAATGAAGATAGGAAATATGCTAAATATATTGTTTGTAGGTGCTAAATGTGTACTTTGGACGCCTAACCAAATCTGAATATTATTGGACCATTTTGGACTTAGACCCCATATAAAAATTTCGACCTATTGGCAACAAAAAAAGCCAATTTCACATAAATTTAGTTTATGTGTGTTTTCTACACTAATTAAAGCAGCGATACGCAGACACATACTATAACATTTATGCTTGTGTGGGTAGTAGCAAGCGAAAAGTCAACAAATTTGCTTAAGCAACAGAATTTTATAGTGTATGTGTGTTGACAGCGCACAAGCAGCGCCTATTTCCGCGGGAATAGGAATTACAAAAATGCGTATCACTGAATTAAAGATATAACGGAAGATAGATACAATCGGTACATGTTTGGACTGGGGAGCCATTTTCCCGAAAACACTGGTGTAGGGTATCATATGGTCATTCTTGACCGACTATAATGTTCTTACTTGTTCTTAGTTTTTTTTTGAGTGTCATGTCACACGGACGGTCCAAATGTCCTATCACAAACTTGGAACATTTTATATAAAAATTCTTGTTATGTTTCTGAGCAAATAAATGTCTCAACCTCGGATACATCACTTGTGAAATGTCACTGGACCGGTCTCTGAGAAATTCAATACAGTAGAATCTCGCAAATTATAACCACTTTGTTCCTCGGGTAGTTCTAATTTCTGAAAAGTTCTAATTTCTGGACATTTTTTTTTTCAAAGAAAATGATAAAATAATAATAAAAATATTTACGACTGCTTTATTTTAACATAAAACTATTTTTTTGTTAATATTAAATTACTATAACACATTAAATTTGTAAAAAAAACACTTTTAAGGGCTTTGAAATGAGAAATAACAGGCGTTACATCGATTATATCATCGTCAATGCTATTTGATCCGTCATTAATAGGGTTGCCAGACGGCCTGGAATGGCCTGGATTTTCCAGTTATTTGAGGTCTGGTCCAGTTTCCAGTTAAAACATAATTTGTCCAGTTGAAAAAGGATTTCTTTCTTTAACAATTTTTATATTAAAGATTTTTTTAAATTTTTTGGGACTACTTTTTAATAAAACATTAATCATAAATATAACATAAATGCCTCTTTTGGATATGGAAAATGTGTTTTTTTGCTGCATTTTCACTATTTTTTTTACAACTTTTTCGAGCATCTCGGCCAATCTAGCGTTGATTTCGGCACGAATGTTTTCCTTGAGCTCGTCGATGATTTAAGGATTCTTGTCGTACATTTTTCTTTTAAAATAACCCCACAAAAATGTGTCTGGATGGGTAAAATCTGCAAATGATGGTTGTTGTCGCCCTTTTTTGACTTCGCACGTCCGGGAAATTTTAACTGTCCTCCTAGATTTCCAGATTTGAACACTTTGGCATTAATTTTGTGGGGTTATTAAAAAAGAAAAATATACTCGAACAATCCTCATGGCAATGACGAGCTAAACATCAGCATTTCGAAAAAGTAATAGAAATGCTTAAAAAAGGCACATTTTGCCGTGGCAAATAGAGACGGCCATTTAGTCCAAAATAAAAATATGTATCTCACACATATGAAAATCGGTTGATTTTTTTTTTCAAATTAAAAAAAAAATATGTATGGGTCCAGTTACTTTTTCAAAATCCAGCTGAAAATTTTCCATTATCCATTTATTTGACTTATAGTATCTGGCAACCCTAGTCATTAAACCCATCGTCATTCCATTTTTCGATTTCTCTTACACTTATGGAATTGTGAAATAAAAACAAAAAAAGTCCAGAAATTATAACCACTGGTTCTAATTTTAGAGCGTTAACTACATACAATTCGGGTTTTCCCCTATTTAGTTTAAAAAAAAACTTTAAAAAAAATATTTGGTAGTGTAAATAAAAACAAAAAAAGAAAAACTTCCAGAAATTAGAACCAAAGGTTCTAATTTTAGAGCGTCAAATACATTAAAATAGCCGGTTCTAATTTCTGGACAGTTCTAATTTGTGAGAGTTCTAATTTGTGAGATTCTACTGTAGTGAAAATTGATCAGAAATTTGTTTTTCAAAAAGCAGTTTTAATGAATTTCTTAACTCCAAAATAGAAAAGAAAAGTTAAATTTGACTTGGCCGAATCTATGAATCCCTCCACAATGCCGTTTTTAAAGAATGGTAAATTTTCTAACGTGAAAAAAATGAAATATTTTGAGTAAAAAACTTTTTTTTTGTCATTTTTGTAGAAAAAAAGAAAAATTACAAATTGTAGTGTAAAATTTTTTCGAGCGTAAATTTTTCTTTTTAGTGTAAAAATATTTTTGAGTGACAAAAATACTTTTTAAAGCAGTTTTGTGGCTTTCCAACGGTTTTAAAGCTTGTTTTTTTAAGGCTCGATTTTTTCAGCACGTGAATTTAAGGTGAAGCGAATCTGAAATTTACGGTTTTGCTAATAACTTCTGAACCACTTGACCGATTTAGCTGCAATTCAATGTGAACTAGGCCAGGGGAACCACAAATAAATATGCCAAGCTTCAGCAGCCTTAGAATAGCCTTTAGGAAGTTATCGTGCTTTTTATCTCGTAAATTCGCAAAAAACCCTTGCCGAAATTTACTCTTTTGCTCATAACTTTTGAACCACTTGACCGATTTCGCTGGATTGTAATACCAACCTGACCCGGTAAATGGAGAACATACATGTCAAACTTCCGGAGCCTCCGTAAAGTCTTTCAAAAGTTAGCGTGTTTTCAACAGACAGACAGACGGACATCGCTAGATCGTCTTAGAATCGAACGAGGATCATGAATATATATACTTTATGAGGTATTATACCAATATTTCGAGGTGTTACAAACGGAATGACAAACTTATATATACCCTCTATCACTAGAGTGGAGGGTATAAAAAACAATTGCCAAAAATTGTTGTGTCCGAGACTTAAAAAAAAAAAAAAATTAAGACTTGGATAATTTTTCAAATTTTTTCCAAAAAAAATTTTCTAAGGGCGTGATTAGACGACAGAGAATTTCCCTAGATTTAAAGTAAAAAACAACTCTGTGGTAACTTTTAAAATCGGAATGTCAAATAAAATTTTATTATATATTTTTTATTTACTTTAATTCGGTTTCCAATCTACTAAATGTGCAAAAACAAATAATAATATAATGAAAATGGTAAGCAAAAACAAGTATTAAAGAAATAAGATTTGACACAACAATTTTTAAAGTCAAAAGTATATTACCACAGAGTTGTGTTTTACTTTAAATCTAGGGGTTTCTTTCCCGTCTAAACGCGCCTTAAAAGAATTTGAATGAGTTTTTTACTCTTAAACCCCACAAAAAAATTGTGTCCGGAACTTAGAAAAATTTTCCAAAAAACTTATTGTACTTTTTTTTCAAAATTTGTGATTTTTTTTTATAATTTTTAATGAAATTCTTTATTACAAAACGCATAGAAAACTTTAATGTATACACAATTTCCTTAAAAACAGTTCATAATTTTTCCCACAATTTAGTAAAATTTAACTAAAAGTTTGGAAATTTTGTAAACTGTTAGAAAAAAATATTAAGTTCATGTACCGAGAAATAGTTTTTAAGTTTTTAAGATTCTTTAGATCCTATTGGGGCTAAAAATTGCCGTATTTTAAAACCTAAGCAAGGTAGAGCAAAACGGACAAAAACTTTGGATCAAAAACTATGACGATCCTTAAGAGACCCAACTGGGGTTGGGCCCATCGGTCTCTGGCCCATCGTCCAAATGCGCATGAACAAAATTTAAATAAAGTTTTTCCCATTTTCTAGTTCAAATATAACAATTTTTCTTTTCCCTATTTTGAAGAAAAAAATTAACTTAAATGAAGGAGAACATGGAAATAGAGCTAAATCATGCTAAATTTTTCTTAAATTAAGGAAATTTTCTATTTTTTAGTTAATTATTTTTTTGGATGAAGCTCCGTAGGGCCGCAACAGACCTCAGAGTCTATTAGTGTTGTGTCGTTCATGAACGAACTAGTTCAATTGAACTATTAACTTTACGGATGGATTTGACCTAGTTCACGATTTGTACTAGTTTACAAAATAGTTCAATTGTTTAATATAGTCAATAGTGTACCAGAAGCTGTTAAAATCAGCCAAAATTTCAAAATGTGTGTTTTAAATATAAAAAAAAAATATTCTTAGAAAGAATTAAACACATTTTTCTGTCATATGTATTACATTTGATTTTGACCCACAAATTTTAAATAAGTTTTGCTAAATAATTATATAGGTTAATTGTTTTCTGTTACCAGAAGCCTTAAGGTAATGATTTTTTAACCACCTTTCATTAAGTATCTTTACACTTACCAATTTTTTTTTTTTGTAATCTTACCAAATTTGGTTTGCATACGTTTCCATACGTAGTAATTATAAGAACAACGACCCTTAGAATATGTAGGCAACTTAAAGGTTTCCACTTGAATAGTGACAACAAAACAATTAACCGAAAAATTTAAAACAACAAAAAAATCAATGGAAAAATATATAAAACAACAAATAAACATGAAAAAAAAAAAAAAATATTGTAAAAATAAAACCCTAAAATACATAAACTACAAAACAATAGACGATCAATAATTCTGTATGTATTTGGAATACATATGAATACACAACAACAAAAAAAAAAAACATCCTATACAATATTCTAAAACTAAACTAATAGTAGAAGTACATGTAGTATGTACATTTATAATACCAAACAATATGCAAAAATATACAAAATATGAAGATTATTTGTATAATTTTCATAATGAAAATTCCAGAACAAGACCAACAATATTGTATACCTATGGCTTTGATATGAATACAAATACTGAAATGTGAGAGTAAAAACAAAAGGACTTGAATACTGAAAAACAAAACTCCTGTAAATGTATGAATATGCAATAATAATTTCATTAGGGTGGAGCAAATTTAGATTTTATTTTTGAATTTCGGGGGGTCGGAAAATTTGCCTGTTAGGGTCAATATTAACTCACAAAAATATTGGACCTGTAGTCTTTGGGTTGCTTTTTTGACTTGAAAATCGGAATGCGGCTATTTTTCTAATAGCCGCATTTTAATAGGTATCTTTTCGAATTTTGGCAGGTTCATGTTTCATTCACACAAATCACCATTTGAAGAAATCGGACCAGTTCTTCTTGTAGCTCCATACAAACCACCTTCCCGATTTTCACATAAATCTCTCAAATTTCATGAAAATAGAAAATATTTCATTAAAATTCTGTTTGTGTATGTTAAACGCGTATTTAAATAACATTATTAAATCTGATAATCATCGGACCAGTTTTGGACTTAGACCCCTTGTGAAAATTTCGCCCGATATTCAGTTAAAGCGCACTAAAAAAAAATAAACTAAAATCTGGGAAAATTAACTTAATTTTAAGAAAAAGAGGGAATGATTTAGCTCCAAAGATTTTTTTCTTGGTTTTAGTTCATAATTTTTCCCCAAAAACAAGGAAAACAAAGTTAATTAATTTTAAGCCAATTTTAACATGGGTTCGGACCCCATGGGTCCAGCCCCTTGTTAACTCAAGACCCCGGTCCTTTAAGGGTCACCATAGATTTTGACCCAAAATTTGTGTCCGTTTCGCTCTAACTTGCTTACACTCAAAAAAAAAAAAAAAAAACTGTAATGTTAGCAAAAAAAGCTTGTAAACCTACAAGAAAATTTGCTGATTTTGAACCCACAATTTTTTTGCTAAAGTTAGCAAAAATGTTTTGCCAATAATAAGTTAACTAAATTTTTTTTTTGAACTTAGTTCATAGACATCTGAGGACCCCATTGGGATCGGACCCGATAGGTCCAGACCCCGATGGGCTTAGACCTAGTTGGGTTCCTTAAAAATCGTCATAGTTTTTATTCCAAAATTTGTGTCCGTTTCGATCTAACTTGCTTAGTTTTTGAGATACGTGATTATAGGGCACCACTGGGGTCTTGAGAATTAAAAAACTCGATAACTTCAAAAATATTACTCGGAGAGCTTTTCTTGTTTTACGTGTTGAGAGCTACAAAAATTATTTTGGACTTTTTGTTGTGTCGGCAATATTTACCGAGATATGATCATTTTAAAATTTTCGGGAATGCTAACTTTTTTGGATCCAAAGTTAGGGCCCATTAGGGTACACACATGTGAAGAGGACCGAAGAGAGCCCGAGAACCAAAAATGGCCTCCATTTTGCTCTATCTGGCTTAGTTTCCGAGATAGCGCCATTTTAAGTTTTCTGAAAATAAAAAAAAATTTACCAGTTATTTTGCTAATATTAGCAAAAAAGCTTGTAAAAATTTGGTCAACTCAATTTTAAATCTAGCAAAAAAAATTAGTTCAAATTTTGTTTTAAATTGCTAATGCGCTAAATGAAGTTTACAAGATATTTTTGCTAACATGCTAATTAGACTGCCCAGAAAAAAACCAAGTTGTTATTTTCTTGGGGGATACCTGCGAATTTTGTTCCTTTTAGTGCAAAAAAATTTCGGTTTTTTTTTGGGATTTTTAAAATAATATCTAGAGGTCGCGATCTCGCGTTTTATAACGATTTATTTTTTTTGAGTTTTTTATTATTTTAAATTGTTAAATATGATTAATATGATAAAATATTAATAATTTCAGACAAAAAAAAAATTAAATTAAAAATTAAATATCGCTCATTCCATGAGATGTCTCCCAGCATCTAATCAAATGTTCTTTAATTTATTTGAAATTTCGCACACAGGTACACTATGGAGCAATTAAAATAAATTCGTTTTTAGTTTCGCGAAAATCCACGAATTCGCGAACGCGAATATATTCGCGAATTCACGGATTTTCTCGGAACTAACAACTGATTTATTTTAATGGCTTCATAGTGTTCATGTGTGCAAAATTTCAAATAAATTAAGGAACATTTGATTAGATGCTGGGAGACATCTCATGGAATGAGCGATATTTAATTTTTAATTTAATTTTTTTTTTGTCTGAAATTATTAATATTTTATCATATTAATCATATTTAACAATTTAAAATAATAAAAAACTCAAAAAAAAATAAATCGTTATAAAACGCGAGATCGCGACCTCTAGATATTATTTTAAAAATCCCAAAAAAAAACCGAAATTTTTTTGCACAAAAAGGAACAAAATTTGCAGGTATCCCCCAAGAAAATAAAAACTTCGCTTTTTTTCTGGGCAGTCTAATGCTAATCTCAGCTAAAAATTTGCTAAAAGTTAGCTAACCAGCATTAGCAAAAAAAAATTAGTAAATCTACTAATGAATTATTTTGAGTGTAGTTTTTGAGATACGGTAATAAGGGGTCTGATAGGGTCTTGATAATCTTAAAAACTGGATATCTCAAAAACTATTAATCGGAGGGCTTTCGGGTATTTTGCGTAAGTGTTCTACGAGTCAAGAGCTACAAAAATGCCGTTGGACCTTTTCTCGTGTTGGCAGTATTTACCGAAATATGTGCATATATAAAATTTCGGGAATTTCAAATTTTAGATCTAAATTTAGGGTCTTGAGACCCCGACAGATATGCAGAGCTAGGCTATTCCATATTTTTCTTTGCAGTCTTTCTTTTGAAAATTTTGTCCGTTTCGCTCTATCTAGCTTTCGAGATATCGCCATTTTGAATTTTTAACTAAATTCTAAGAAGTTATTTACTAAATTCACAGAAGTTATTAACTAAATTCTAAGAAATACACTTCCTTAATTCAAAGAAGAGAAATACGATCACTCAAAAAATTATGTTAGTAAAATCAACTGAAAATGTCAGTTAAAATAACTACTTTGTCAGTTGTTTTGGGGTCAACTACTTTTTCAGTTAAATCAACTAACAATGTTAGTTATTTTAACTGACAAAAAACAACTGACTTATGTAGTAAAAACTACTTACATTTCTAGTCAAAACAACTAAAATGTAGTAAAAATAAAATAATCAATGTACATATATTTTTTTTTTTTTAATTTTCAGAAAAAAAATTGAGGACCAAATTTTTTCCAAGTTTTTTTAAAAAAAAAGTTGGTAAAAATAAAAAAAAATAAAATTTATTTTTATTTTTTGGAAAAAAAACTGAAAATTTTTCAGAGATAAAAAAATAAAATTAACTACTTTAAATAACTGTTACTACATCACAGTACTTTTTTGTCAGTTGCTCAAAAAAACGACTTAAAATAACTAACAGAAATAGTTGTTTGATATTTTTCATACAAAAACTACTGACTTTGTAGTTGAAAACAACTAACTACTGTAAAATATACAAACAACTAACATGTAGTAACTTACATAATTTTTTGAGTGATGATGTTTTTTTTAGTAAATTTTAACTTAACTTGAACTAAATTGTTTTTTAAGAAATATGTCTTAAAAATAAAGGTACGTTTCTTAGATTTGTGGAAAATCTCTTTGGCAGTAAGAATTTTTTTCCTAATATTTAAAAATTCCTTTAAAAGAAAACTGTGAACTACTTATAAGTAAATGAACTAAACTTTTTTCCTCATAGTTAAGAAAATTTCTCATTTTTTAGTGAAATTTTACTAAATTTTAGGAAAATTCATGATAAATTTTCAAAGACATTTTTTCCTTAATTTTAGTTATGTCTTTTTTTTCAGTGTAGAGTATTTCTCTGCAAAATATTAGGAAAATCTGAAGACCGTTGGTCAAAAAATAGACATTTTTAGGCGGTCTCTCATGGAATGGCCGATATATAATTATATTTATTTTTTATTTCAAAAGATTAAACAATTTAGATTAAACACAAATTTTGATCATGAAAACCTAACGCTCCGGCTCCACCAACATAAAATTGTAGATAACATAAGAGATAACGTGGCAGAATTTTTTTGTATTTTCATTTTATGTTAAAGGGTGGTGTAATCGAATTTATGTTAACTCATTTTTTTCAGGAATTCGTTGATGAAGGTCGTTTGGATTTTATTTTTTATTTATTTTTTCAATACATATAACACACTTTTTTTAATTAAAAAGCTTAAATTTAATGTTATTATGTTACTTTCTTGCAAAAAACAACATTTATTATTAATAAAGTGAATGTTTTTTGCGTATTTGTATTTTTCCAAAATGTCGGCATCAACAAACTCGTGAATTTGACGTTTCTTATGTTAACATAATTGTTAAGACTTATGTTTGGAGAACTATGTTAACATTTATTTCCAACACAAATATGTATAACATTTGACTATGGCACACGAGAAATAACACGATTTTGACGTATGTCGGAATAAATGTCCACATAATTATAGAAGGTGGAGCCAGTGGGTAAGGAAAATAAGCTACATTTTATTAGTGCTTTTTCTGTAAGTACAGATCGAGTTCGGGCTCTAAACTGTAGTATTTTTTTCATTTTCCTTGAATTTAGTTCCCATTCCCATATTTTAGTTAATTTGTGTGTTTATTGACATATTTAAGTTTATTTCATATTTTCATCATTTTGATGAACTGTTTAATCCACACAATGAAATTTGTTTAAACTTTTGATTTCTGCAGAAAAATCTACTACAAAAATTTATTAATTGAAAGAAGTATCATGAGTTTACAAACAGCTTTGAGTTAACAAAAACAATAGACTCTTATAATTTTTCAATACCATTTTCATCTCCTAACACTCTTACAACTTTCTCACAATAATTAGCAAAGTTGAAATGGGAACCAAGTAACCAACCTACAACAGATAAAGACCACCTAGGTATTTGAAACCAAAACATTAAAGATTTTCACACGATCTAGATTTTTTTTTCAAACAGTAGCCAAAATTGGCAATATAATGAGAAAATTGCTATTAAAATGTTGACAGGCTCTGGAAATACCAAAACAATGCAAAACAAATTGTAAGGTGTATCGAAAGAGGAGGAAAAATCAAAAGTATGGTGACACTTCCTTCCTGTTGCTTAACAGCAATCAAGTAAGGTGGATGTTAAGATATAATTGAAAATTCTATAATAGAACAACCTACCTTTACTTTTTTTTTATCAATGAGATTTTTAAGAAACAATAGGAATGTCGTAATTTATTTATGGTCGGTCGTCCGTTCAACCAAACTAGACACAAAGGCAGGCAATGAACTGAATATGGTAACATAAAAAAAGTATCTTACTAATGATGCCAGTTTTGTACCGTACCGCTTAACAATTAAAACAATTAACAAAAAGAGCCTTGTTCGCTTAAAAACTACCAAAAATATATTTTTTTTAAATTTATCAAAAACAGAAATAAAGTGTGAAATAAGTCTTGAAATAGTTTTTAATGAATTGCCTGCAAGATTGCACCTGATTGTAAATAGTGACTGTCTAAGTGAGTGAATGAATTATAGTTTCCTTCTCTAAACAAGAACAACAATAATCGAAAATATTTTATGAAATATCATTCAGTTTTTATTTTACACAATTCATTCATTCATTAAATTTTCTTTCCATTTTAGTGCCCCAAAAAAAAAAAAAAAATGTGAGTGACCTCTAGTCTGGTTTTACACTCAAAAAAATAAAACTGTAAAGTTAACTAATTTTTTTTTGTTAACTCGAGTTTACTGGCTTTTTAGCAAATTTTTAGTTAAAATCAGCGTTTTAACTACTTTTTTTAGTTAAGTTCAATTTACGAAAATACTAGTTTTGAACAAATTTTGAACGAATTTTTTTTGTTGACTTCAAAACTGAGTTTACGAATTTTTACTAATTAATTTGCTGATTTTTCGTAACAAATTTGTTAAGTGAAATTTCTTGTGTAGCCTCCTATGCAAATCTCATAAGTTCTACTTAAGCTGATGAAAAAATAGAAAAAATAAACTTTTAATTTTTTACAAAATATTTTCTAAATTTTAGTTTACGAAAAGCAACAAAAAGTTTAGCTGAATTCAACTAATTTTTTTGTTAATATATGTACATAAAAACGTTACGAAATTTCAGCTAAATTTTTAGTTAAAGTTACGGTTTTTTTTGCTACATTCGTTCTACGAAAAATTAACTAAATATTTTTAGTTAAATTAACTAATAATTTAGTAGGCCCAAAATCAGGTGCTTTTTTAGTTAAATTTAACTAAATTTTTTGTTAACTTTACAGGTTTTTTTTTTTGAGTGTATGGTTCGTTATTGTTTAAACTAAACACCAGTTGCAGTGTAATTGTTTTATTTGACAGCCTCAATAAATTATCAACGAAATGACTATTTGCCTTTTATTGTTATTATTATCTGACTGTCTGCTATGGGGGACTACCGGAGGGACTGCACTGACGATTACCTTTTAAATGTTTACCTTTTAAAATGTTTTTCTTTCTTTTAACACTGAGTAATGATAAAACAAGAAGAGTTAGATTCCGTTTTCTTTTTCTATAAATTTCTTCGTAATAAAAACGATGGCTTCACACAATTATAATCATTTATTGTTTGAATTCTTACAAATAAATATTATTTTTGTGTCGAATCTCTAAATATCCTCGATAATAAAATTTCTTTGGTTTTTTTAAATAAAGATTCGATGAAAAATATTACACAGACCGACAAAATTTAAAAAAGTCAAAACCCCAGGACGGAATCTGAATTTAATCTCAGAATTTCCAAATATCTTGGCATGTAGTAGAAAAAACCCAGTTTTTCGCCATATTCGAGACGTTATAACTGCGCGTATTCATCTTTATTTATAAAACCTGATGTGTCGTCTGAAAGTCCTACTTTTTACATTTAAAATCAATGTTTAACCTCTGTAATTATCTTGTTTCTTTGAGATATTTTTTTACATGAAGTTTGAAAAGTCGTGTTTTTGCTATATTTATGCTATGAATGCAAATTCAATAGATTTTTCGCTACATTTCGCCTTTATTTTACGGCAAACTTATAAAAGTCTTAAATTTCCAATTTTTTTAAAAAATGTGCTTTTTAAATTGTTTAGGTATCCAATCTATATATCGTCCGTTAAAATTTATATGATGTGATTGATGAATACATACAACCACTCTCAGCCAAACCCAGAGTCACTAAACAAGGACAAACTTAAGATATCTCAGAGATGGAACATTACAAAGGTTGAACATTTATTTTTAAGGTAATTTTTAGGACTTTCAGATGACATATAAATAAATAAAGATGAATACTCGATAAATACTCGCAGTAATAACGTCTCGAATATGACCAAAAACGGGGAATATTTTTCAACTTAAAGCTAAGATATCTCGAAAACCTGATGTGATATGCAAATTATGAGATCAGATTCGAATCAAATCCGAAGGAAAGTATACTCTGGTCTATGGATTAAAAATTAATTGGCCTGTGTTAATAAAGTTCAAAAAAGATTATTTGAAAGTTGAAAAACGTCTGAAAAGATCAATTGATATTTGAATAAGATCATGCTGATGTTTAACGTTAGCACACATAGACTCTAAGGTCCGTTGTGATATCACGGGACTGTAATAGGTTCCCCTACCGTTAAACCAATTTGAGTTCCTTATGAAACATCTAAGATATTGAATTTTGACATCCGACAAATCATAAAAATCTTGTAGCTTCCTAAATCCCAATGAAGCAAGTCTCTGACCAGAAAGTACCGGGCAATGGAAGATAAAGTGTGTGATAGTTTCAAACTCCTCCTCATCCATGCAGTTCCGGCAAAAGTCATTTAACGGGCACATTTAACCGCTCTGCGTGCTTTCCTATAAGACAGATTTTAAGATTTTTTACAGAAGTTTTTCCAAGAATCACATTTGGCAATTCTGATCATCTTCTTATAATTCTTAAGTTGCAGCCTATATGCAGACCAGTCCTCTCTCATCCGTTCTTGATGATTTTGTCGTATTTAAGAGCTGACGTGTGTTGACGTAAAACTTCAGCAGCTACTTAACCTAACCTATCCTAAGAGCTTTCTGCAGGAATCTCTGCTCGTATACAACTCATTTGACCACCAAGGTGAATTTTTTGTGCCCCTAAGCTTTGCAGAAGAGCAAGACGCATCCAGCGCCCTATTAAAAAAATTTGCTATATGGTTATTCAGACAGTTAGATGAGGGTGGCGGTGTCCGATTTACACCTCGCATAGACTTCTTGGTCCATAGCAAGTTAAACACGTTCAAAGTCATTGCAAATCTTTTTAATATTCTAAGATCCATTCGTTATATCTTCCAAAGTTATATCCTCTAAAGTATTAAAGCTTATCTGACCAGTGATTGATTGGCGACTCCAGCCACCGCTGGACAGTGACAAAGTATGTGTTCTATCGTTTCATCCACTCCTGGTGAGGCACATCTTTTACTTAGAACTGGCGTCTGAGATGAGTCTAATATTTTTAGCATGAATGCCGATGAGGCAGTGACCAGTTACACAGTGCCACAACAAAAATCGGAATGGGATGAAACCATAACAAAACCCTCAAGGTTTTTTTTTTAGTTCAGCGCTAGATTTTTATAATAATAATTGCTTGAAAACTGTATAAGGCGTATGATTAATGTAATTGCCTTTAAATAACAATCATACGCAACGATGCACGGGGGATAATTTTTAATAATTTGGCTATTTAGTAAGTAGGTACGGAATCGATTGTAACGAAATTTATACCGGTTATAACTGACGTAATTTCAAACTTAAGTTTGGACGCTGGACTTCACATGTCCAATAAGGGCACAACCAGGGGCCCATTAAGTAGGACATGTTTAGTACACAAAAACTTTAAATGCTTTAAAATCACCAACTTAAAATGCGCGTAAAAAATAATCTAGCTCTGAACTAAAAAACGCCTTAAGGGGTTTGTTATGTAAAATGTCAACTTTCATTTGCTTTTGGTTTCGTCCCATTCCGATTCAGAAAATTCGATATTGTATCACAATATCTGACGGGAATAAGTCAGATCTCGACATTCCCTTCTTGATCATAAGTTGGCCATAAAGTTCTGCTGATTTTGCATGTTGTTAGTTCTCTTGATTTCATTGACATTATTCCATATCTCATCAATTTAAGAAAGAATTTACTAAACTTAAAGGAAAAATCTAATCCGGGGAGCCCAAATTTATAGCAAAATTTCAAATTTCGTGAAATTTTCCAATGCCTAAAACTCTGCTAATACTGCAAATACGAAAAAAAATCCAAAGGCATTTAACATGTACACAGAAAAAAATATTCAATGAAAAAAAAAACAATTAAATATTTGCTCAGCTTAAAATTTGGCATTCAATTAAATTTTACTTGAATCAATTAACCATTTGCTCAAATCTGAAAAATTCACAAAAAAATTCATAAAAACAAAAAAACTCATCATAGTAGGCTTTGAGTAACAATGCGATGAACGCTTCCCCTTGCGATTTTTAGCTTCTTCTGAGATAAGAATATTGCATTTGCTTAGCAAAAGTACGAAAAATCCTGCAAAAAATGCGGGTTTTCTTAGGTTGGTTTAGTTCTCCAAGGGGGAACTTTTTTCCCCTTGGTCCGATTTTGCCCATTTCCAAACTTAACCTGCCTAGGAATATAAGGCATATTCGTGCCAAACTTCGGAAGTCTAGCTCTTTTATTTTGGATTGTATCGTGTCCTCTGCAGACGGGCAGACAGACGGACGGACATAGCTAGAATGTCTTAGAATCGATCACTGATCAATAAAATATATACTTTATGGGGTCCTAGACCGATATTTCGATGCGTTACACACGGATTGACAAAGTGAGTATACCCCCATAATGTGGTTGGAGGGTATAAAAAGGTAGAATTAAGAAAAATCGTAAAAAAAATATAAAAATTCTGGAAAATCTAGAAAATTTCATGGATCTGAAAAAAGAGTGTTTATAAAAAAAGTAAAAATTCAGATATTTTTAAAATTTCGATTCTAAGGAGGTAATGGGATAAAAAGTTTTTTTTGTGCTTTTTATATTTCCAGAAATAATGGATCTAGAAACTTGAAATTTGAACTGTAGGAAAGTTCTGGAAAAATAACAAAAATTTAAAAAGAAAATCTTAACAATTGTGGAGAGTTTTTGTGATCAATTGCAAAACTTTTTAGTCGGCAAAATTTAATTTCCACAGATCTGATTAAATACAATTAGATCAAAACTGGTCAGTGTCATACATTTTTGCATTGGAATTAAGTTTTTTTTTTAAATTCAAAACCAAAATTAAAATTTTGTTACAAAGTGCATTATAATATCCAATTAGTTAATTTTAATATCACATTTAAAAGTCTATGATTAATTATTTATTAGTCAGTAAAAACTGATACATAGCTTATTCCAAGACGCATTGACAATGTTTTTTTGGTTGTAGTTGTTGTAATATGTATTCTTAGACAAACCGGGTAAAGTAGCAAAACGAATCAATTCAGGCTATGACCCCCTGTCGTCTATTTTTAACCATTAGTACAAATATTGGCAGCATGAATCTCACTACGAATGCATTTTTCTTTTTTTTTTTTTGGTTGATGGTTGTCCGGGGGCCTAAAAGATTGGAATTGTGTTGAAGGCATTGTTTACTTCATTTAAATAAATTCCTTTTTTGTTCAAGATTCCAAGTTGGTATTTTTTTTTTGGGTTGGTGTCATACACATAAAATATTTTTTTTTATTAATGAGTCTCAATTTGTGTATCATTTACGGGTCAGCATTGAATGTAAACGATGGTCGTTTTTTTTGTTGTATCGAAATGTACACTAATGGACAGAATTATGAATATAGATTGGAATATGTATCTAAAATTTGTTTCAAATATCCAAAAACCTTTTTTTGTTTTTTTTTAGATTTTGAAAAATTTTCATTTGGGACAACTATTTTTTTTGTAAGTGAATGCAAATTCAAGAGCGAAAGAGGACTGGTCTGCATATAGGCTGCAACTTAAGAGTAACGAGAAGATGATCAGAATTGCCAAATGTGATTCTTGAAAAAACTTCTGTGGTAACATAGAAGAGGTTTCTGAAGCATCCAGGCTACGCAAAGGATTCTAATGCGGTGTGGATCCTAATGAATGTGGGTACATTCAGTGGATAGTCGCATTTTCCGGAAAATTCCATGAAGCCGTTTCAAGATTTGGAATTCTCTGACGCCCAAGAATCTGAAATTGCTTCAGAAATAATTATGCCAACATTAATCTTGGCGATTAAAAGCTTCAGACCCTATATATATATATAAGGCCTGAATACCAGATGAGATACAGCAAGTGTCAGACTATACAGCGCCTTGGCTGTATAACTTCTACACGGCATGCATGAACTGGTCGTATATTCCTTTAAAATGGGCAGCTCCGAAGGATTACGGACTAATAAGTCTGTCTTCAATGGAACGAATGATAGACTCATATTTGCTTGGAGTTATAAACCCGAAGTTGCTTTCGACTAGGTAACATGCAAGGGAAGATAACGGAAACGGCTCTTTATAAGCTCGTTGGTACGATCGATAGATCGCTTTCGGTAAAGGAGTACACTATGGTGGCCTTTCTTGATATAGGGAGGGCTTTTAATAATGTCATCCCAGACTCCATAATTGTGGTATTGTCTGGTCTGGAAGAGAAGCGTGGGATCTTTTAAATGGTGGAAAATCTACTTGCCAAAAGACGGATAACGTCTAAATTGGGAGCGTCTGTCATATCCCGAGTTGTCAATAGGGGCAAACCGCAGGGAGGTGTTATTTCAAAACTTCTTTGGAACCTGGCACTGAATTCAATGGTTGTCGCGATAGCAGTAAAGGGAAAGCACCTGCCAACATTGAGGGTCATTCTCCAGGGTTCTCTGAAGGTTAGGTTAGGTTAGGGTGGCGGTGCCAGATGGGCACTCCGCATTGACCAATTGGTCCATAGCGATACCACAAAACTTCTTCCGATTATCGATGTAAACTAAATACATTGAGTTTCATCGCGAATTGTTTCAAGGTCTTCAGGTCTATCCTCGTAATTTCCTCCAAAGTCTCGAACTCTGAAAGATCTGTCTAAATGGGCAAGAGACTGTGGACTGGGAGTTAGAGATCCTCCTTCACCTGACACCATTGAACATATTGGGAAGGCAGTATGCGACTACGTCGGAAATTCGACTGAATATAATAATACCATAAAATGTGGACTGTGCTCCCTCTATGAACCTTTTTGACCGCCAAATTACCACTATGATACTATCTAGGGAGTCTTGAATGTGGGGCATTCCGGGTAGTGGATCTTCCATAAATTTTACAGATGTATGGAAGCTACACAAACAAGTGGGCTTTGGAGTTTATTCGGAAGAGCTTTTGTTGAGCCCGGATCGAAGATTGCTGGATAATTGCAGTGTTTACTAGGCAGATATGCTGGCCATAAAGAAAGTGGCTGACTGGTTGAGTTGCAGTGTCTTGTCTACAACCGCAGTCAACATCTATTCTGACAGTAAAGCCGCTGCCAAGTCCCTGGAGTAAATGTTACAATATCTGCCCTGAACTACCGCACGTCTTTTAACGAGATGGCCAAAAAGTTGACATACGAATCAAACGGGTCCCAGGGCACACAGACATTCCAGGGCACACAGACATTCAAGGGAATTGCATAACGGATGAGCTTTCAAGACTGGGAACTACCTTACAGGTTCCATTAGAGTTGGAATGTGTTGGTATGCCTCTAGAAACTTGCAAGCAAAATCTACGGCTTTGTGCAGACTAATCAGAGATAGACTGAGACTACACAACAAATTTGGCCTTTTCCAAAACAGAAGCGCATAAGTTAGATGATATCGCTTCTAAGAGTAGAGATTTCGACAATTATTGCTGTAATCACCGGACACTGTCTTATAGAAAAGCACGCGTAGAGCGGTAAAATGTGCCAGTCAAATGACTTTTGCCGAAGTTGCATGGATGAGTCGGAGTTGGAAACTATCGAACACCTTATCTGCCATTGCTCGGCACTTTCTGGTCAGAGACTTGCTTCACTGGCATCTAGAAAGCTGCACGATCTTTCTGATTTGCCGGATATCAAAATTCAGTATCTTAGGAGTTTTATAAGGAGCTCAAATTGGTTTGAAGGCAGGGACAATTACGGGAACCTATACAGTCCCGTGACTGAGATGACCAAATCGAGATCTAATTGGTCAAAATTGGAACAAAACCAACATCTTACTCGTATAAGATCGTAAAATCGTTCAAAAATATGTAAACATTTTTCGTTTTGTCCATTACTGTACCGACGAACTTATGTATGTATTTATTACATGTGGTCAGAGACATAAAAACGAAACATGAACAATATACAAAATCATATCAATGGACACAGATGGATGTATGCGAGTTGTACAAGAACCGCTTGTGGGGAGTATGTAAACTTTGAAAAACTGACTGAATGTGGTGTTATGACGATGCTGGAAGCTTTAGAGCGTTGCACAGAAGCGCATTAAGCCACATTTAAATGTACGTCGATAATTTATTATGCGGGAAATTTTTTCTCGTGACTTATTTGCTTTTTTAATAATATTATTTTCCATGGTAGACCTTTTTTCTTTTTTGGTTATTGGTGATGTTGTTGTTGTTGTTGTTATGAGTTGGTATCTCTTTAGGCCATAACAAAATATTTGAAGAAAAAATCTATAAGAAAACAAGTAAGAGGGCTTTTATTCGGTTATTACAAATTTGTAATACCCTACACAAAACTAATTAAATACCTGTGTTGAAATGGATTGGATGTTTTTCGATCTATTCATATTTTGTCATATATGATCGTATCTGATTGTATATAATTATATCTAAAATAGCCAAAATCGAGATCTAATTATATGTCGGATTTAGGCAAACATTTGACATTAAATTATATCTGATTAGATGCAATTATATATATAATCAGATGCAATTATATCTTATCAGATAAAAACAGATCAGGTAAGATCAAATTAAGTTTTTACACAGGTATTGGGGTTTTTTTCAATATTTAAGTGATCGATCTTTAAATAAAATTTATTTAAAAGTTTATTTAATATTTTCTACTTTTTTTTTAATTTTCGTACTTGTATTTTTTCTAAATTTTTCCAAAACTTTCTGAATTTTACGAAATGTTCCTAAGTTTTTGTCCATTGAAATTTACAGTTTTATTTGTAATTTAACAATTATTATATATGATTTTGGCGGTCGTACGTATATACTAGAGATGGGCGATTGAGTGATTTTTGGCTCACTCACGCTCACGACAGGAATTTTTGAATCACGCACACTCACGAGCATATTTTTTCTACTCACAATCACGTGAGTAAACTTAATACAACTCACACTCACGTGCACTCAAGCAAGCTTCACTCACACTCACGAAACTCTTACTTATACAAAAACAATGTTCAAAAACTAAAATTTCAAAAATCTTTAAAAATTTTTAGCAAAATTTTAAGTTCAGCGAAATTTTACATTTTTTTTTTTTGCTTTTTTCGGGACGAAATCTTAAGTAAAGCCTAATTTTACAATTTTTTGTTGCTTTTTATGGTATAAAAGGAAATATGTAGAGAAAATAAATCACGCAAACTCACGCAAAAAAATCGACTCACGCCAAAATCTTACTCACGCACACTCACTCACGCATTTTTTTTTCTCCACTCACACTCACTCACAATCACGTGAATAAATTTGAATTCAGTCACACTCAAGCGTGATTATTCGTGAGCCACGTGAATCACGCTATAATCTGCTTATATGCCCATCTCAAGTATATATGTACCTCTCCATATAAACTGCCCCAAAGTTTTTACATTTTTAAAAACAAGGACTCAACAAAGCAAATATGCGTTAAAGAAATAAAAAAATTCTAAAGTTTTTAATTTTTAGGCATAAAAAGTACCATTCCACACCATTTTTACCAATTAAGGTATTAAATTTTCCATAAAACTGGTTTTTGTGCTAGATGATCCTAGATTCAAAATATCAAGTTTCAAGGTCCGTAATTTCAGAAAACGTAATTTCCAAAAAGTACTTTTTCTGGAATGTTTTGTTCAAATTATGAAAATTGTCCCAAAAGTACACTTTTTTACACCTTAGAATCGGAATTTCCAAAAAATACTTTACTACATTCAAAATTTTAAGCTTTTAAGACCATTATTTCAAGAACTAAAAAAGCACCAAAAGAACTCTTTATTACCACCCTTAAGGTGCGTTCATACGAGAAAGAAATCTCGATAGTAAAATCGAAAATTTGCCACCTCAAGCATTCTTAAATATCATCTCCAAAAAAATAAATTTTGTTTACGTTACAATTTGTATACCCTCCAACCACAGTATGTGGGTATACTCACTTTGTCATTCCGTTTGTAACGCATCGAAATATCGGTCGGGGACCCCATAAAGTATATATATTATTGATCCATGATCGATTCTATGACATTCTGTGAATGTCCGTCCGTCCGTCTGTAGATGGCACGATACAGTCCAAAATAAAAGAGCTATCCTCCTGCAATTTGGCATGAATATGTCTTATGGTCCTAGGCAGGTTAAGTTCATAAATGGGCAAAATCGGCTAAGGGGGAAAAAAGTCCCTCCTTGAAGAACTGAACCAACCTCTAAAAAAATACACTTTTTTTACATGTTTTTTTGTATTTTTGTTAAATAAATGACACATTTGTGGAAAGTGCTCTAAACGTCCCCCACTGAACCCCATCTCCCCCAAAAACAAACGCCCCTGACAATTTTTTTTTTATTTTTTTTAAATTTTGGAGGGTATTATGGATTCGGCACAGCCGAATTTAACACTTGTTTTATTTAACAAAATTCAGACTTCAAATCAAAAATAATATCAATATTTTCCAAAAATCTGTTACATTATCGAAAAAAGTTAAGAAAAAATACGTTTTAGAGGAATCTGATTTGACACAATTATTGAAAAAGTCAAATTCAGAGGTATACAGAGTCGTTTTTGGTCTTTGTCTAGTAGTTTTCTCTACCGTGTAAACGCGCCTTTAGAAACCGGAATTCTAAAAACTAAATTTTTTTTAAATTTCTAGGACAATTATTTTGGGAAATAAAAAAAGTACCAAACGAACACCGCTAAGAAACGGAATTTCCAAAATGTACTTTTTCAAAAAAGTTTTTTCACCGAAGGAAATTTCAAGTTTTTAGAGCAATTATGTCAGGATATATAAAAATTGAAAGTACACTTTTTTATCCCTTTTATCCCCTTAAGAAACGGAATATCCAAAAACTATGTTTTCAAGTTTCTGTGACCATTTTTGTAGGAAATATAAAAAGTACCAAAAGTAAAATTATTTACGCTGTTAATATTTTTTTTTTTCACCGAAGGATCATGCATTCCAAATTTCAAGTATCTAGGATCATTATTTTAGGATATATTTAAATAACATTTTCCAAAAAGTACTTTTCTAGAACATTCATTCAAAATTTCAAGTGTATATGATCATTATTTTAGGAAAATATCATCAGTAAAATCTTTTACCTCTTTTTCTCACCTAAGAAACGGAATTTTCCAAAAGTACTTTTTCTTAAATGTTTTTTTTTTAACGAAGGATCATACATTTCAAAATTTAAGTATCAAGGATTATTATTTCAGGAAATGCTAAAAGTACCAAAAGTACACTTTTTAACCCCGCTTAGAAACGGATTTTTTTTAAAGTACTTTTTCTAGATTGTTTTTTTTTTTTTCACCGAAGGCTGCTATATTCCAAATTACAAGTTTCTAAAACCATTATTTTAAAATATGTAAAAGGTACCAAAAGTTCACTTTTAATATAACACCACCCCCCCCCCCCCCCCCCACCCAAATTTCCAGAAATATTTTGTACAGCATTTTTTTACCGAAGAATCCAACATTCCAAATTTTTAAGGTTCTGGGACCATTATTCCAAGAAATAAAAAAGTACCAAAAGTACACTTTTTTACCCCATTTACCACCTTAATAAACGGAATTCCCAAAATAGACTTTTACCTGTTGTTTTTTTCACCGAAGGATACTATATTAAAAATTTAAAGTTTCTACGACCATTATTTCAAGAACAAAAATGGTACAAAAAGTACAATTTTTACCCATTTTAGACACTTCGAAACTGAATTTTCAAAAAGTACTTTTTTCAGAATTTTTTTTTATTCTAAATTTCAAGTTTTTATGACCATTATTTCAAGAAATAAAAATGTACCAAAAAAGTACACTTTTTACCCCATTAGAAACTGAATTTTCAAAAAGTACTTTTTCCGTAGTGTTTTTTTTTATATGTTAAAAGTACCAAAAGTACACTTTTAAACCCCGAAATTTTCAAAAAGTACTTGGACGGACGTTGCTACTTCTAATATTTCAAAGCGTTACAAACGAAATGATAAACTTCTATTAACCCACTAATTGAAGGGTATAAAAAACCAAAACAAAATACTTAACGAAAGAAAAAATGCCAATAGTAATCAAACAACAAGAACAGATGTTAAATGCTACTGCACCAGGAGGTCGATCGAGATCTTGTTCATGTTTTTCAACATTGTGTGTGTTGCTGTGTTTATTATTTTGAATACTGACTGTTCTGAGCTCCCTACTGCTTCTATCCTAAACTCAGGTGAGTCAGTGGGGTTTGTGGAGTGTCGTTGTTGTTGTTGTGTGCGCGTTCTTTTAATGGTTGCTTATTTTTGTTGTCCAAAAATAAGCTTCAGCCCGTCATTTAGTCACAACGACAGCCTGTCGGCAGTTACCACACCTTTAGAGACTGTCATTGCATTATGACCACATCGAACGCATTAAATGGTCAGCCTCAACGGCAAAAAAAGATGAAAAAAAAAAAAACAAAAAAAATGGAAACAATTTTAATGTCGGCATTTGTGCTTTGAATAGCAGAGTATTTTTCGTATTCGCTGTCATTCCACCATATTACTTTATACTCCACTGAACGTTATGATCGTTTCTTATAATTTTTATCGAATAATAATGTTGCACCAAAAACAAAAAATCGTTATTCCTTTATTGTTTCATATGACACTGAACTTTTTCAGCCAAAGGCACTATAGGCCAAAATCAGCTAAAACAAGTGAGTTTGTTAAATTCGGATGTATATATATATATATATTTCCTTTATTTACATAAAATAGTAAGATAAATATGTATTAACTAAATTATATAAAAGTTCGTAATGAACATAGGGCGTCGGATGTGCCGAATCTTTAATACCCTCCAAGACGTTAAAAACACAGTGGCGTCTTTTTTTTGGGGGGGGGGGGGGGGGGGGGGGGGGGTTGGAGACAAACTTGCTGGATCCAACTGCAGGACTTTAAACTTCTTTTGACATAAAAATATTTTGTTTGTAAATCAAAAGTACAAAAAACCTATAAAAAATTGAGTTTTTTCACAGGTTGGTTTAGTTCTTAAAGCTAAGTACTCTGTTCGGTTTCACGGGAAAAAATCTGTCAAACTCCATATAAAAAAAAAAAAATTGGCAACGCGAGGAATTAAGGGGAAATTGTTAAAAAAGTTTTCACTCATTTTTATTATACAAGACAATTTAAATTGCCGTGAAAAAGTGACATTTCAGTTTTGTTATGATCGTTTCTTTCTTATCATTGTCCAAAGTTCTTGATTTTTAAATGTTTTATTGCAATTTGAGGCGTTTAAAGTTTAAGTGAAATTTTCACCGTAAGAAACAGAGTACTTAGCTTAAGAGGGGAACTTTTTTCACTTTGTCATTCCGTGTGTAACGCATCGAAATATCGGTCGGGGATCCCATAAAGTATATATATTATTGATCAGTGATCGATTCTAAGACATTCTAGCGATGTCTGTCTGTCCGTCCGTCCGTCCATCTGTCTGTCCATCTGTCCGTCCATCTGTCCGTCCGTCTGTTGAAGACACGATACAGTCCAAAATAAAAGTGCTAGACTCCTGATATTTGGCACATATATGTCTTATGTTCATAGGCTGGTTAAGTTCGGAGATGGGCTAAATCGGACCAGGGGGGAAAAAGTTCCCCCTTGAAAAAGTAAACCAACCAATGAAAAAAGGTAACTTTTTATAGTTTTTTTTTTGTATTTTTGTTAAACAAATTAAACATTTTTATGCTTGTAAAAGTTCAGAGTCTTGAACTTGGACGCAGGGGATTTGAAAACGCCTTTTTTTCGGTCCGCCCCTTTTTGTGGGCATGGATATTAGCAAATAATTTATATAATGATGAAAGTGTATATCTTTTGTGCAAAAAGCATAGTAATAAAATTTTTAAAAATTTTTTACCACAGAGAAAAGATTCGGCACAGCCGAATTTAACACTCTCACTTGTTTTCATTCGTTTTAGTTCATATTTTTCCCAAAAATAAGGGAAAAAAGTAATTTAATTTTATGCCAATTTTAACTAGAAATTGCGAAAAGTTTATTGTTGTTTTATTGGATCTAGACTCCATTGTTTCCAGGCCCCCTGTGTCTAGACCCTATTGACTCGAGTCCCCGTTGTTATCTTTAAGGGTCGCCTTAGATTTTGATCCAAAACTTTTGTCCGTTTAGCTCTACTTTGCTTAGTTTTTGAGATACGGGATTTAGTGGCCTAATAGGGTCTTGAGAATCTTAAAAACTGGATAACTCAAAAACAAGTCGGAGGGCTTTTGGGTATTTTCCAAAAGTGTTCTACAATCAAGAGCTACAAAAATGCCGTTAGACTTTTTCTCGTGTCGGCAGTTTTTACCGAGATATGTGCATATTCAATAGAAAAAGAAAAAGAAGAAATGTTTTTTTTATAGGGAAAATGCCTCAGAATCTAAGACTTATTTTTTATGAAAAATGTCTCAGAATCTTAAGAATTTTTTTTTTGTATAGATAAATTTTCAGATTTTAAGAACTTTTTTCCACAGAAAAAGTCTCCGATTCTGGGAGCCTTTACTATAGTAAAAGTCTTATATATTAAAGCATTTTTGAGACATTTTTCCTATAAAAAATCTTTATTAGATTTGTTTTGTACTGACAAAATTTTAGATTCTGAGACCTTTTTCTATAGAGAAAGTCTCAAATTCTGAGACATTTATCTTAAAGAAATTCTCAGATATTTTTCCTATAGAAAAAGTCTCAAATTCGTAGAAAAAGTCTTAGATTCTTAGAACTTTTTCATATAGAAAATGCAACATGCAACATTTCACGAAATAAAATTTCATACTTGTTTCGTAAAATATATGAAAATTTACTTTATATTACGAAAAACAAATTAGTCCGGATTTTCGAATTTTTACGAAAGCTACGAAGAAGAAGTTTCAGATTCTGATATATTTTATGTTTTTGTTATATAAAAAAAATTCTAAGATTCTGGCATTTTTTTTTTCTAAAGAACACGTCTCAGATTTTGAGACCTTTTTCCTATAAAAAGTACTAGATTCTGAGACTTGTTTCCTATAGAAAAAGTCTTAAATTCTGAGACCGTATTAATTACATTCTAAGACATTTTTTCCATAGAAAAAGTGTTAGGTTTTTCGACCTTATTCCAATTGAGTAAGTTTCAACATCTGAGACTTTTATTTTCAGATTCTGTGACATTTTTCCTATAAGTTTTGAGACCTTTTTCCCATAAAAAAATTTCCAAATTCTGAGACCTTTTTCCTTTAGAAAAAATCTTAGGTTCTGAGACTTTTAGAAATTGAGGAATTCTTTTACAAAAAAAGAATTCTTTTACAAAAAAGAAAATGTTTGAGTATGTTTTTTTTTATACGTTTTTCTATAGAAAAGGTCTCAAAAACAAAATTAAGATCCTGTATTTTTGTATACCAAAACACAAAATAAGATTGACAGATATTCAGAAAATATTCACAGAAAATTTTCAGATTAAGCCACGTTTTTCTATTAACAACTTTCAAATTTTTTTTAGAAAATTTTCTTCTTTCTTTTTATACCCTCCACTTACAAGGAAGGGCACCAACCGATTGTCCTGAAACTTTAATATGGGAATGAGGGGGAAAAAATATGAGTTACCTATTTAGCTGCCCAATCTCAAATTTAAAAAGGGTTGCCACCTTATGAAAAGTTGAGGGCTTTCGGGAAAATCCGTATAAATGCCGAACTAGTAGGAATTTCGTCAAACGAAAAAATACGGGTCAGCCTTATTTTGATAGATATTATATTATATGATTTTGGTGGTCGTACGTATATATATCTCCATTTAAACTACCCCAACGATTATCACGCTAAGTTTCGAAAGACAATTCTGAGGCTGGCATATATATTTATCGTTCACCTGGTCTGATTGGTATTGAATTTCAGCAAAATCTATTTAGTGGTTCAAAAATTATTAGCAAAACTGTGAATTTTAGATTAGTTTCACCTTAAATTCACGTGTTGAAAAACCGCTAAACAAGTTTTATAAACATTGGTAAGTCACAAAAATGTTTTACAACGTATTTTTGTCACTCAAAAATATTTTTACACTTAAAAAAAATTAAACTCTAAAAAAAATTTACACTCAAAACAAATTTTACACTAAAAAAAAATTATTATTATTTTTTTTTTTTCAAAAAACTTTTCCACTTGTTTGCCTTAAAATTAAATTCTAGCCCATAGTGACACTAAAAATTTATATTCATTTTTTCAGGTGAAAAAAGGTTGTTCTTCTTCATTTGCTTATGAAATTTATGGACATTCCTGACATGGTCATTTCAATGCCCCACCGCACAGTATTGAGGCCGCAAAAAAAAAAGGAAAAACAAAACAATCCCAATAAACCAACTATGCGAGACTGCACGGCGTTGCTAAACTAGCAGCCGTTTAATTTTTTTTTCATTTCATCTTCTAAATATTGTTTGTTGTTCTTATTCCTGTTCAAGAGATGATGCCTTTGTCGCATTTGCCTGTCATCCAGCCAGCCTTCTTTCTGCATGCAAACACAGTGTTTTATTTTATATACCTACCAACATATAAGTAAGTATGAAGTAAATGATCCTTCTTTGCTCCTCGTAATCATTTAGTTTGAAGGTTGTTTTTTTTTTTGGTGTTGTTCAATACACAAAAAAGGCACCGCTCTCTACTGGAGCTCTTAACAAATTTGTTAAGCAACACGCCTATAAGTGGAAATAACTCTAATTATGTGCGCGTGCGTGCGTGCATCCTAGTAGACCCTACGTTCACTCATTCGTCCATTTATTCGTTTGTTTGCATGTTCTTTATAGCATTTATGCTGTTTTTTGGTAATTTTTTTTTATTTATTTTTTATTCGATTAATTTTATCTGGAATCTTTTTTTTTTTTTTGAAATTTTTCGATCATATCTTCTCTACACACTCTATCTGTTTCGTTACGCTTCTGGTTTTTTCTTTAACTTCTTATCCCATCTCATGATATAATCAAAAAAACTGTATGGAAAACATCTTAGCCACCAATCAGTTAAAGTGCTTAAACAAAGTCACCAGATAAAGAAAGAATGAATGTGAAATATTAACATTTTTTTTTTCTTTTTTGTGAAAATCTGTCTGTTGTCGTATAAATATGAAATTTTAATATGAATTCTTTTAAGGTGATCACATATTATTGGAATTTTTTTCGGTGGTATTTAAAAGAACCAAAAATTAACTAGATGAAAAAAAGAAGCCGATTCAGGATATTCAGATCGATTACTTCATTATGAGTATATATTTTTTTTTTTGGGGGAATTTTTAAATATTTAAAGATTAGCTGTGGGAATTATTAATTTTAGACTGTAGCTCAGAATTAATATGCTGCAAGGAAAGGACATTTTTATTGATTTTTTTAAACATAACCCCAGTATGGAAGAGGGATGGTTAATTTTAATAACGACTCAAGAATTTTCTTTTGAATTTCTTAACGTCGTAAAACTTATTGTTAGTTCTGCTGTGAGGATGACCTTTTACAGCCGTCGATGGTACTAACACATAGAGTCTCCCATGTGTCACCCTTCGATCTTCATGAAATTTGGATATGTTGTTCAGAACGAAAATTCATTTGGCACGTATTTTTTTTTTTAGCGGCCCAAACTCATTTTTAGGGGGGGGGGGGGGGTCGAATTGTATGGGTGAAATTGACCTTTTGCAGTTTTTTACGATTTACGCCTATTTACTCAAAATTAATATAGACATATTTGGTATCAGATTAAAGGTATTTAAAATATTTTGAGGATGTTTATTCTGGCTCGAGGTCATTATTTTCTTTACTAATTAAAACCATGATATTCTCAAAGCATAATTTTCAAGAAAATTATTTTTTTTTGTTTTAAATTTATTTATGTTGGTAATTTTTGCAAGACTTAATCGACACGGAATTTGTCAGCTTCCATTGTCAAGATTATTTATCAAAAATAGAAACGATGTACTATTTACGATTTAGTAGCAAACGAGTCTAATGACAAATCGTTTGTGCACAAACTAAAATATTAACACATATTCGACTCTATCCACAATGGGAATTAGAAAGAGTCAGAATAAACATCCTCAAAATACAATATTTTAAAGGTCAAATAAAACAATCTTTATTTAAAAAAAAAAAACAAGTCAGAAAGTTGTAGTCGGTCAAGACCAACCATATGATACCCTACACCAGTGTTTTTTTTCGAATAATGGGTATCTTTTGTTAGATATTTATTTAGTGTAGAAAACACACACAGATCAAATTTTAGTGGAATTGGTTTATTTTTTTGCCAATAAACCGATTTAACTGAATATCGGTCAAAATTTTCATATGGGGAACTAAGTCCAAAAATGGTCCAAATGTATTCCGATGCGATTAGGTTACATATCAAATATTTTCATTTTTATGTATTTTGAGGAAATTATGTGAATATCGGGAGGGAGGTTTGTATGGGGACTACCAGAAGGACTGACCCGATTCCTTTGAAATTTGGTATGATGGTTTGTGCATTAAAAATGTTGAATTTAAAAACGATATCTGTTATAATACGGTTGTTAGAGGCGTTTAAGCGAAATTCAAAGGGGGCGATTGTATGGGGGCTAGGTCTTAACATAGACCGATTTTTTCCAATTTTCAATAGGCTTCGTCCTTGGGCCACAATAAGCTTAAGTTTCAAATTTCAAGTCAATTGATTGAAAATTGCGACCTGTATCGTGCTTAAACCGATAGATGGACAGACGGACGGACGGACAGACGGACGGATGGACGGACATCGCTAAATCGACTCAAAAAGTAATTCTGAGTCGATCGGTATACTTAAAGGGTAGTTACAAACATCAGCACTAACTCATTTTACCCTGTACCACAGAGTGGTGTAGGGTATAATTAATCAGAATTTGGGTATTATTAACAAGTGTCCAAAAAAATTTTGGTATTTTACTCAATATGACGAAAAGTTGTGCATGTTTAGACACGTTATTTGCACACGAAGATAGATTTTCCAAATACCTTTCATTTGATATATAACACGACTAGGTTTCTTTGTATTATATAGGAGATAAACGCAAAAAACTGAAAAATTACCGCTTCTTTCCCCCCTCATTTTCACCCCCTAATATGAATTTGGGCCGCTAAAAAAAGATACGTGTCCTTTTATTTTTCCTGATCTACAAAATAAAACTAATTCCATAAAGATCGGAGGGCCCCTTGTAAGTGCAAAAGGGGTCAAGAATGGTTGCTGCTGGAATGTAAAAACATAAACTTTTCCAAAAATTCCGATTGATTAGGCCCCGAATCAGGTTGCATTAAATAACTCCCAATATAATAAGTCGCAAGAAAATATTAAATAAATTCCAAAAAATTTCATTCAATGCTGCTATCTCTAGAAGCACGCGGTTGTCATGTTGTCGCATATGCTGACGATGTCGCGATAGCGGTAAAGGGGAACCATCTGCCAACAATGAGGGACATTCTTCAGGGTTCTCTGAAAGAGCTGTCTAAATGGGCAAGATACTGTGGTCTAGGAGTTAATCCAAGTAAAACAGAGCTTGTTTTGTTTACAAGGCAAAATAAGATTCCTGCTTTTGATCCTATTTCTCTGGACGGCACTGAAATCACTTTCTCAGATGGAGCCAAGTATCTTGGAGTATTTCTAGATAGGATGTTGAAATTCAGGCATAATATTGAGGAACGGGTGAGAAAAGCAACGATTGCTTTATATTCCTGTAAAAAGGACATTGGAAAACGATGAGGTTTTAGCCCTGAAGTCGTTCATTGGATCTTTACAGCAGTGGTGCGTCGAATTTTGCTGTATGGAATCATTGTCTGGTGGCCTGCTTTAGAAACAAAAGCGAACTGTGTCTTTATCACGAAGGTACAGAGAATGGCGCCGATGTGCATCACTGATGCTCTTCGTACTACACCTACGGCTGCATTAGAAATCCTCCTTCACCTGATACCATTGGACATATTGGGTAGGCAGTATGTGGCTGCGTCGGCAATTCGACTTAATAGCACGCTGTAATGGAGGAGTAGCGATTGTGGCCATAGCGCGATCTTGAAGAAGATAACACTACCACAAAATGTGGACTGTGCTCCCTCTTTGAGCGCCACTTTACCACTATGATACCATCCAGGGAGTCTATTCGGAAGAGCTTGGATTGAGCCTAGCTCGAAGATTGCCCGATCACTGCAGTGTTTACCAGGCAGAGATGCTGGCAATAAAGGAAATGGCTGACTGAAATGGCACGTCTTTAAATGAGATGGCCAAGCAGTTTAACATACGACTCATATCAGTCCCAGGGCACAGAGACATTCCAGGGAATTGCAAAGCCGATTAGCTTGCAAGACTAGGAACTACCTTACAGGTTCCAACAGAAGTGGAATGTGTTGGTATGCCTTTAGAAACTTTCAAGCAAAACCTACGGCTTTGTTCTGCGACGGAAACTAATCAAAGATGGGCAAATGGATGGACGTGTGAGACAACACGACTGATTTGGCCTTCTCTTAATCAGGGGCGCACAAGTGAGCTGATATCGCTTCCAAGAGGAGGGATTTCGACGGTGGTTTTTATAATTACCGGACACTGTCGTATAGGGAAGCACGCTGAGCGGATAAATGTGCCGTCGAATGACTTTTAGTAGATAGGTAATGAGAGTTACCTATTCATTACCTATCTACTACTTTTGCCGAAGTTGCATGGATGAAGAGGAGTTGGAAACTATCGAACACTTTATTTGCCATTGCCCGGCACTTTCTGGTCAGAGACTTGCTTCACTGGGATCTAGGGAGCTGTACGATCTTCCTGATTTGTCGTATGTCAAAATTCAATATCTAAGGAGTTTCATAAGAAGCTCAGACTGGTTTAACGACAGGGACTAGTAGGGAAACCTATTACGGTCCCGTGGTATCACAATGGACCTCAGAGTCTACGTGTGTTGACGTAAAACGTCAGCAGCCACTTTCAACCTAATCTAAAGCTTTATTCATTATACCCTCCACTCTAGTGATAGAGGGTATATATAAGTTTGTCATTCCGTTTGTAACACCTTGAAATATTGGTCTAGGACCCCATAAAGTATATATGTTCCCGATCCTCGATCGATTTTAAGACGATATAACGATGTCCGAACGTCCGTCCGTCTGTCTGTCTGTTAAAAACACGCTAACTTTTGAACAAATTTACGGAGGCTCCTGGCATATATGTTGGGCATTTACCTGGTCAGGTTGGTATTGCAATCCAGCGAAATCGATCCAGTGGTTCAAAAGTTATAAGCAAAAGAGTGAATTTCGGCAAGGGTTTTCGCGAATTTACGAGATAAAACACACGGTAACTTTCGAACGGCAATTCTGAGGGTGCTGAAGTCTAGCATATATATTTGTCGTTTCTCTGGTCCGGTTCATTTTAAATTTCAGCCAAATCGGTCCAAGTGGCTCAAAAGTTATAAGCAAACCCCTGAATTTCAGAATTCACCTAAAATTCACGTGTTGAAAAACCGAGTTTTAAAACAACAAGCTTTAAAAGCAATAATAAGATACAAAATTACTTTACAGAGTATTTTTGTTACACAGAAATATAGTTACACTAAAAAAAATTTACACTCGAAAAAAAATTTACACTAAAAAAAAAAAAAATAGTAAATTTTTTTTTTTTTACAAAAATGACAAAAAACAGAGGTTTTTACTCAAAATAAAATATTCATATTAAAATTATAAATTTTTTTCACAATAAAAAATTTATAATCCTTTAAAAAGTGCATTGTGGAGGGTATTCATAGATTCGGCCAAGTCGAATTTAACTTTTCTACTTGTTTTTCATATATTTAGGGAAAATTCTTTGGCGGTAAGATTTTCTTCCATGTTTTCGGGAATTTTATTCAAGGAAAATTATGGACTATTAAACAGTACATGAACTAAAATTTTTTCCTTACAGTTAAGAAAATTTCCCAAATTTAGTTAAATTCAACTAAACACGGTGAGCCTCAGAGATGTTTAGGTTCGAATTTAGTGTCGACGAAAAGTGTAAACGCAGTTCGATTTCTACTTGATTAAATGTCACAAAACTGTTAACAGCGAAATCGTAGCTGCTCGCATTCGCAAGATATCGCGAAATTGGTTTTTTGTATTTTCTAAAATTTTGACAATGAAGTTTTTTCAATATCTTCAAAAACTGAATATGCAGTTTTAATTGTATTTATTTACAGGTCACAAAACAGTTAACATCGAAATCATATCTTCTCAATTTAGCGGGAAATCGCATAATTAAAAAAAAAAATAAAAAAATGGAAAAAAATATATTTTTCGCGTAAATTAGCAGTCAAGATATTGATTTGAGCAGTTTTACCACCTTTAACCACATAAAATTTAAACTGCATACAATATATTTGTCGTTTCTTGACTTTTTTCTTTATTTTAGACACTAAAGAAAAAATAAATTAATATAAAACCATGAACAGTAATTTTGCAATTTCTCGGGAAATTGATCACCTATAATTTTTATGCTTGCAGTTTTGTCAACTTTAATAACCTCGAATTCAAATTGCATAACACATTTTTGTCGTTAATTGAAGTAAATGTTTTTACAGACCAAAAATAACACAAAGTAGTTAATAAATAATAGTTTAGCGAGTTTTTTAGCGATATCTCGAAGAATTGAGCAGCTAGAATTTAAATGTTAACAGCCTTATCACCTTTAATCAATAGCAAATCGAACTGCATTTCGTGTTTTTCAACAATGTTAAAGAAACTCCTTTTTTAATCAAAACAAGAAATACCCTCAAAAAGATGTTTTTCGCTATTTCTCGTGAAAGTGAGCAGCTATAATTTTTTTGTGGGTAGTTTTAATTTCTTCCAACATGCTCAAATTAAACTGCATACCACTTTTTTTTTATTATTTCTAAAGAACCAGTTGTAAAATATAAATAAATATTAAAAAAAATTATATAATTACGCGATATCTCGCGAAATTTAACACCTACAATTTCGATGTCAACAGCTGTGTGACCTTTGATCAAGCACAAGTAAAACTGCATACAATGTTTTTACGAAATTTTAAAGAAACCTATCTAAAGATAAAAAGCGAAAACAAAAACAGCAAAAAATTAATTTCGCGATTTCTCGCGAACTAAAGAAGATAGGATTTGATGTTTACTGTTTTGAGACCTTTAAATAAGTACAATTAAAACTGTATACTCAGTCTTTGAAAATATTTAAAAAACTTCGATGTCAAAATTTTAAAAAATACAAAAACACTAATTTCGCGTTATCTCGCGAATGCGAGCAGCTACGATTTCGCTGTTAACAGGTTTGTGACATTTAATCTTGTAGAAATCGAACTGCGCTTACACTTTTCGTCGACACTAAAGTTCAACCTAAACATCGCTGAGGCTCACCGTGTAAATTGTGGGAAAATTTATAAACTATTTTGAAGAAAATTTTTCCAAAGTTTAAGTTAAGGCACGAAGGTGGAATTTTTAAATGCATTTTGTGGAAAATATAGAATTTTAAAAATTTCATTGCTTAATATAGAATTTTGAAAACTTCATAACATAATGGTTCAAAATATATGAACGATTAATATATCGTTTGAATCGATATCATCCAAGGATTAATCTTTAATGTGCATTCCATTATTATAAGGTAAAATGTTTTATATTATATTCGTATCCATCTAACTGTAAATTAAATAATTTGTTCAATTCCTTTCACAGGTTTATTTTTTCGATTTTAAAAACCTAAAACAAGTCTAAAGGAAGTCTTGATTTTTTTTTTGCAAAGTAAACGCTTTGTAAGTGCTTACACAATCATTGAAAGTAATTTTCTCACACAACAGCATTATTATTTGATCAATTCCCAAAGAAAAATCCGCCTTAAATCAACACCTTTATGACGGAATACATGGCTTTATAAGTTAGTTCTTTACCTTTCCTACCGTATTAAATATTTGAACAATTTTCTGAAAAACAAAACAATAAAAACGTACTTATGACATGAAAATAATTATAATAAACTGCATTCTTAGAAAGGTAAAACGTAGTTTTCTTTTAAGAAACTGGAACAAAAAAAAAACTTTTATTGTATTGAATAATCAAATGTTGATTGACACAGGTAATCTTTTACCATTCTTACCATTTACTCTACTCGTATGTTAAAGAAAATCTGTCTGTTATAATTGTTGTTGGCGGATTTAAATTGGTTTTTATTTTATGGAAAAATGGAGAAAGGGAGAAAAAAATAATTGAATACATCTAACAAATCAATACCAAGGACTTCTTAACAAATTATTTAAAGAATACAACTGGTGGTAATAGTGCAAACAGAGTTTTAAAATGATGGGCATTATATAGATCATTTGGACCAACAATACAATTGGTACCTATAATTTCATATGTATGTAAATTAGGGTGGTACTTTTTTTTTAGGCAAATTTATTTAAAAAAAATATTTTAGGAAATCAAAAAAGTACCAAAGCCAATATTAATCCTTTATTTTTTATTTATACAATCAGAAATTCCTCAAAGTCTTTTTTCAGAATGTTTTGTTCCTATGGATGATCGCATATTTCAAAAAATCAAGTTTTTATGACCAATATTTAAAGAGATCGAAAAAGTACCAAAGTAAGCTTTTTTCCCCTTTTGGTATATAAACTTTCTTAAAGTACTTTTGTCCAATGGTTTTTCGCTGGATTATTCCACATTTCAAGTTTCTATTTCTGGAGATAGAAAAAGTACCAAAATACTATTTTTTAAATTTTTTCCAATAGAGTTTCCAAATGATAGTTTTTTAATAATGTTTTCTTCAGACCACATCTCACATTTGAAATTTAAAGTTTCTATGAACATTATTCCAGGAGAAAAAGTACTATTTCTGAACACACAGAACAATAAATTTCCAACTGAATTTTTCAGTTGCATCAACTCAAAATTCGTTTGCTATATTCGGATGTGACAACCGAATTTTATAGTTGTTACAATTAAAACTCAGTTATATCAACCTTATTCAGTTGTGACTACCGATATTCAATTGTGACATTCTTTATTTAAGTGTGTCAACCGAATTTTTATTGCATCTACTTACTTTCAGTTGGAAAAAGGCAACTTTGTTTTCTGTGTGAATGTTTATTTCAATCGGAGAATCCTTCATTACATAAAGTTTCTAGATTTAGTGGATGATAAATCAATCAGTCACACAACTCTTTTGTAAATTTCTAGTTTAAAGGACAATTATTTAGGAAATCAAAAAAGTACCAAGTTAAAACATTTTGCCCCCTTTTACCCTCATAGAATGAAAAATTTTTAAAATTCTTTCTTCAGAATGTGTCAAAATATTTTGTTTTGTTCTGATAAAGAATCTTTTATATAAAAATCATGTTTTTATAAGCATTATTTCAAGAGATCGAAAAAGTACCAAAGTACATTTTTTTTACCTTTGGGCATCAAAACTTTCTATAATTTTCTGCTAATGGTTTTTTCGCTAAATGAACCTACATTTGACATTTCGAGTTTCTTGAACTATTGGCTGCATTTCACATTATTTCGAATTCTTTTGTCTTCCTGCCCATGACGGTTTAAGTCCACACATGTGCTTCCTCAAATTTACTCAGCCTAATTTATTTCAATATCTACCCCGGGTTGATCCCTCTATGTCAGTGTTGCCATAAGTTGAAACTGAGAAGTTGCTAGATCTCAAAAAAATGGGTGCTAGATTGTTCTACAGCTATTAAATTGGTTGCTAGATATTTTTTTTTTTACAGTTCGTGTACACTACGGTACCCCTGATTTTGAAAATTTTGGATTTTCGCTGCTCCATTACCCTGTTGTTTGTTAAACGACCTGAAATAAGTACCTGATTAATCGGTTAAAGTTTCCGATTTCGGACAAAAATTCATTAAATTTAAAAAAAAAAATTTTTTTTTTTTTTAATCTATTCACATAAAATATAGACTCAGATTCCGAGACATTTTTCTTATAGAAAAAGTCTCAGATTCCGAGACATTTTTCTTATAGAAAAAGTCTCAGATTCTGAGACATTTTTCTTATAGAAAAAGTCTCAGGTTCTGAGACATTTTTCTTATAGAAAAAGTCTCAGATTCTGAGACATGTTTCTTATAGAAAAAATCTCAGATTCTGAGACATGTTTCTTATAGAAAAAATCTCAGATTCTGAGATATTTTTCTGTTAGAAAAAGTCTCAGATTCTGAGACATTTTTTTATAGAAAAAGTCTCAGATTCTGAGACATTTTTCTTATAGAAAAAGTCTCAGAGTCGGAGATATTTTTCTTATAGAAAAAGTCTCAGATTCTGAGACATTTTTCTTATAGAAAAAGTCTCAGATCTTTTTTACATGAAAAATAATGTCTCAGAATCTTTTTCTAGAGAAAATGTATGAGAATCGGAAAGTTTTTGTTAAGAAAAATGTCTCAAAATTTCAAACTTTTATGAAAAATGTCTTTGAATTTTCAATAGAAAAAAGATTATTGTCTAGCACCCAGTTATAAAATTTGGGTGCTAGATCACTAACGGGGGTGCTGGATCTTGCACCCAAAGTGCTGACATGGCACGACTGCTCTAAGTTTCTCCATAGTCTGAAAGAAATAAGAGCCAAAACTATAAAATCGGGTGCGTGATAGTGCAGGGTACTGACAGAGATAATGGAATGAATCTTCCACTGTCTCTCTTCCACTGTCACACCATCTGCACAAGTCATCTCTAATCAATTTCAACATAAAAAAAAAAAACCTTTCAAGTTAGTATGGCCTGTAATTAAACCTACATACTTCCTTAGAGCTGCTCTTTCCATATGAAGAAACGTTTTTTGAACACGAGTCCACAAAGCTTTCGTTTGGATACAGTCTTGTCTGATTTTCCATTTTAAATCTTCTTGGCGTTTACATTTTTTTTACCCCCCAAGAATTGCTAGTTTTTAGAAACACAGCCTTAGTGAATCTTTTTTCCGGGAGGTAAATCTTAATCCCAAATTTCAAGTTTCATGTCAATAATTCAGTAGTCACACCCAGTGTTGCCATATATCAAGATTTCCCTTTTTTTGCAAGTTTTTTGAGGTGCTAAAAAGATTTCAAGATTTTTTCTAAAAAAATAAGTTTTTTGGAAAATAATAAAGTTTTTTCAAGTTTTTGTTAATTAGTTAAAAAATACAAAAAGCATCATTTTTTTTTGTAAATACCCGAAATATTGGTCGTAGACCAAGCTTTTAGTATACCGACCGATTCAGAATCACTATCTGATTTGACTTAGCGTGTCCGTCCTTCAGTCTGTGTAAACGGTTACAATTAAATACGTTTTTATTCTATGAAAATATGAGATATTCGATTACAATTTTGTTTTTAGCTTGATAACCTTATTAAATCCATTTAAAATCAGACCATTCTTTGACTTGGTCGCCATATGAAAATTCCATACGATATTCACTTAAATCTGTAACTTGCCAACATAGAATAATTTTTCTCTTAAATTGTTGCACTAATAAAAAATTTTACCACATATAGATCCAATCCGTCATATATTGTCGAGCATGCACCGGTGCTTGATATTTGCTTACTGTGTACAATTTTCTGAGCCTTCATAAGTTATGACTCTTTCAAGGCTCCAAAAAATTAATAGAACGCTCGACATTTGGATTCCTGAAAGATTCATGTTTGACTCTTAATTCTGGATATGTAAAAAAATTCAAAATATGTTTTTTGAACATTCATACAAGAGTCAGGAAAGAATACGAACATATATTTTTCCGAATCCTTTATGAGTCATATAAGGCCCCTGTAGGTTAGTTGGCTAGCATGCTGCCTATGAAACAGGGGGTCGTGGGTTCGATTCCCACTAAACCCTTGGTCGATTTCGATACAACGAGACGACGGTCATTGTAACCAGTTCTCGGTTAGGTTTAATTAATTATTAAAAATGATTTGTAATTAAATTGTGAAAACAAAATAAAAACTGATCGTTGGATTAAAATTATTATTATGATATAAGAGCGCTAAGAAAAAGGGATTATGTTTTCTGAACGTCTAAGAACTCTTTTATGAGTCTTTTCGAGCTCCAAAAGAACGCTTGGTTGTTTTTTTTATTATTTTTTTTACACTTGATATAAAAAATTAATTAAAAATACATAAGAGGTATTCAGAGTCTTGTTGCCAGCCCTGGCAATGTACCAAAAGAGTACTTCTATCAAAAAATACATGTATTTTGAAAAGTAATTTTGAAATGTGCTCTTTTACCACCAGTGCCAGGGCTGGCAAGCGAGACTCTGAATACCACTATAATTAGGGATCGCAATTTCCCGCACTTTTTCATTTCCCGGGAAGGCGGGAAAAATTTTTGAACTTCCCGGGATTCCCGGGATCCCGCACTAAAAACCATTAATAATTTTTTTTTGGTTTTTAACAATTTTTTATAATTTTTGTTTTGAAAAATTTGTACGTCTAACAAGGCCTGATTCATTTAAAAGCAAATAAAATAAGAATTCAGTCTTACAAAACAAAAAAATAACAAATTAAGCTAAAAACTCAATTTAAAATTGCAGATTTTTACGAAAATGCATATTTTGTCATAAATAAGAAAACTGAAAAAATTACACCAATTTAAATGAATAAACATTGAAAATAAGTAAAAGTTACAAAAAAATGCGTAGTATTTATAAACTAATTCATAAGAGTTTATTACTTCTTCATAATGTTTATAATGTGGAATTGAAAAATATTATAATTTTTTTATGAAAAAAAAAATGTTATGAAAGGTTCATACATTTTTAAGAATTTGTTCATAAATGCTACGAATTTGGTTCATTGGCAATTTGTTTTGTCTGTGTACAAATAAAAAAATATTTTTTTGATTATAAAAACAATTTTTTGAGTTGAAAATAAAAAAAAAAGTTCATAGGTTTTATTTTTAGTAAAACATTTTATAATTAAAAACGATTTTTTAATACTTTTTACGTTTTTAGTAAATATTTTTGAATTTTTAGTGCATATTTTTTATATTTAAGTGCATATTTCAAGCACATATTTTCGATTTCGTAGTGCGTGGAAATCGGAGCCCTTATTTTTAAAAATTTATTGACCTTAATATAGCAGTTAACTTGTTATGTACATTTAAAAATTCCCGGGAATCCCGCACAAATTTCCCGGGATTGCGGGAAATGAAAATTGTCAAATTTCCCGGGAATCCCGGGACGGAAAATCCCGGGATACATTCTCTAACTATAATGTATTAATTTTTAATTTTTTGAATACTTTTGTAAAAAACAGATTTTTTCACAAAAAAAAAGATTTTTTTCAGAAATAAAAAGTTTTTCCAAAAAAATATATGGCAACACTGGTCACACCACTCTTTCATATTTATAGATAAATCCACGCCCACAAAAGGGGCGGACTAAAAAAAAAAATGCGTTTCGTGGCT